>JAOSBP010118043.1:0-22788 GCA_027563825.1 Erythroxylum mucronatum
TATATACTATAGATCTCCTTTCTTGGAAAAAGCAACCAGCACCAATGGTACTTGGGCAGTGGATACTCGCGACACATAACAGGAAGAAGTTCTATGTTCCTAGACCTCCAAACTAAGCAAGGAGGATTAGTAACTTTTGGAGACAACCAGCAGGGAAAAATAGTTGGAATCGGCAAAGTTGGAAAATCAGATGGACATTGAACCAGAAATTGAAGCAGTTGGCTGGAAAAATTTCTTTAAGGTTCGTGGAAAAGTCTATCTAAATGAGATATATGAGTTTTGGAAGAATGCAAAGGTGGTAGACGACACCTTAGTATCAATGGTATATGGATTGTCAATTATCTTGACACAAGATTCTATCGAGAAGGTCAGTGGGTGTCCAAGTATTGGAGCAAAACTGACTAATAATACACAAGGGACTACTCAAGGTTGTGTAGATAAAGCACACCTCAATCGACAACTATATGGAAGTAGTGACCAAAAAGCCAGGAAGGCGTCAACCCTTGTTCCGAAGGCTAGGGTTCTACATTCACTACTTCTTCATTATGTTCTACCAAGATTAGGCTCAAAGGACATTGTGACAACGATCGATGAACAATGTCTCTTTCATCTACTCAATCATCAACCCATTAATCTTCCATACTTAATTTTGAAGTACATGATGAAGTCAAAGGGAGATTCTAGCTCTTTACCGTATGGTATGCTGTTGACAAGGATTTTTAGAGAATCTAGAATCTTTCTCGACAGAGGTAACAGGATGAAGATGGATGTGAAGAGCATTATTAATGCCACCACTATTCACAAAATGGGAATAAAGTTTGAAGATCAGACGGATACAGGTTCTACACCGAAAACAAGATCAGAGGGGGAGCATATAGTAAGACGAAGTAGGCGTGAACGTGTTAAGTCTACAAGAAAAACAAAACCTGGATCGACAGGTTGTATATTCATAGAAGAAAAGACTGAGAAATCGTCTGATGTACCAATAAAAGCTAAGAGGATTTCACAGAAAGAGGAAAGTCGGGTTAAACAATCAGCACAACAAGTGTCATTGAAGAGAAAGGCAGGGACGGTTCAATAAGAAAAATCTAAATAGTCAAGAAGGTTACCAAGACTATTGACCTTACGACAACAAGAACAGAAGAAACAGAAAGCTCTGATTCTTGGTGAAGATTCTGAAAAGCTAGAGGAAAGATAGCAGACGACTAGATCAATTGTCTCAATTTTGCAAAGTCAATCAGCAAAATCATCCAAAGAGACAGAGATAAAGAGGAAATTAGTATTTGAGAAGAAGAAGCCTCAACAACAACTTTCTTCTAAACCAGTAGAAGAACAAAAGAAGCAAAAACCTAGTCTGAAAAGGGTTTCTTACATCTTTATCTGATGTTCAACAGAAGACAAAGACAGTTGAATACCAATTGGAACCTTACAATCCTTCTCAACCAATCAACAAAAAGGATTTGAGAATGAAGATTATAGAAGAATCAGTACCTGTTCGAAGCTGACACTCAGTTATTATTAGAGAACCTTCGAAAAAGTTAGTTAAGGTACAAATTTAACCTATACTGATCAATGATCAATCAATAAATCTTTTAAATCATGAAGAAAAAAGACTATATGGTATTTTACAAGATGAAAAGACAGAACCATATCTAATGAAGATGTCAAAGGATCGGTATACGATTTATCCGATTACAAGCAGCACATCCATAAAAATTGTGCCAGATATACAACCAAGATATTCCAACCTTGTGTGAAATGAAGAAAAAGGGAAAAAGAAGATGTTTCCTGAAGGAAATGCAGATGATCTTTTAGAAGAAAAGATTCACGCAACTGTGAAGAATATAGATGATACATGCAATACAGCTCAACCTGGGAGTATCTATGTTTCACATCACATTTCAAAAACATCAGGAAGTCAATTTGGAGTTTCCACCACAGATGTAAACTTCAAGATAGTTGGAAAAGTGAAAAAAGGACAGTACAGAACTATCATGGTTGAAGGTATCAATTTTAACTTAGAGACCTTTGTGCATTTAAACATGCATTTCAGACCTTTAAGTTTCATAACGTCAGTTAAAGAAGTGTTACACCTTCTTGGGCAACTAGTTCCTAAACTACCTAGACTTTATGATCTTGATCTTCTAGAAGGAAAGCAAACCTTCAGACCTCCCATAATCAAAATCATAGATTTAGACATTTTACCTTCAGAACCATCTATTGTTGAAAACCTCCATCCACCTAGTGAAATACAACAAGATCCTACTGTTAATTCAGAGTTCTTGAAGCATTTCATGAATTGGACGGAAGCTAGTCACAAACAGAAGGAAATTCAAGAAGTTTTACTAAAAGAAATTGAGGAAATTCATACTAAAGTTGATGACCTGAGTGACTCAGTGGGTGATCTTTAAGAGGAAGTAGCATTTCTATGGGTTACTATTGAACAAGACCTATAGACGATCCGCACTGACATGTAACATATGTTTTCTGATATTATGAAGCGTCTTCATTAAACTTTTTGATTAACAACAAATACGGGGAGAACAGAAGAAGATAGAAAGAAAATGAGGTAGATAAGAAGAGAAGATAGAAAACTTTTGTATCTTCGTATAGCATATGTGCATTTGCATTATATTTGCATTTCTTATGTTTTTGTCGAAATGTTTTTTGTCTTGTTATTCGTCTGAATATTGCTCGTCTATTCATCTGAATATCATTTTATCTTTCTAAAATTATGATTATTTGTTATCATTAAAAAGGGGGAGATTGTTAAGTCAAGAGGACTTTACTTTTATTAATTTTGGTGACAATCAAATAATAATAATCTTAGAAATGTTTGAACTGTTTTGATAAGTTTGTAAAGTGTGTAGAAAAATGTAAGTAATACAAAGTCATCACAGACGAATCACAAAAGACAGACGATACGTCAGCAACAGATGATATACATCATCATAGACGAAGTGCAAATAACAGACGAAGCACAAATAACAGACAAAGCATAAAACACAGACGAAGCACAAAACACAGATGAAGCGCAAAAAGACAAACGAAGCGCAAAACATAGACGAAGCGATAAAATTAGACAATACAAAAAGAAGATACTCTGGAATGTTAGACAGTTAGTTAGTTGGAGTTAGTTACAGGACTTAACTAAATAACGGTTTCTAGAAGCAGTTTCTAAAGAAGACAGTTGGAGACTTAGGCTATAAATACTAGTCCTAGTTGAAGACTAATATAACGTGTTTACAAGAGAGAAAATTTTGATTGTACAATACTTAGAAAAAAACTATGTATTCAAATTGCGAAACAAGAGAGCGAATACTACTGTAATAAAAAGCTCAAAATATCTTTCTTAGAGAGAGAAAGAAAAGGCTAGAGCCTGGAGAGGCTAAGATAGTGGAAAGAATACTATGTAAAAGAGACCTGAAGAGGCTCTAGAAGGGAAGAAAGAATACTTGAAAAGTTGAAGAGTATAGTGAAATCTTAGAAAAACTCTGAGGACCAAGGTTTGGGGTAAACCAGTATAAAATCGCGGCGTCTATTCTCTAACCCTTATACTTCAATTTTCTTATTGTTAGACGAGTAGATAAAATTACTTGCGATTCAAATACCTATCAACTTTAGTAAAGTATCTTTGGTATTCATCTGATAGTTGTAAAGATATTCAAGAAATCTGAAAAGATTAATAATTTCGAAAGATTACACAATTCAACCCCCTTCTTGTGTATTTTATATACTTTACTTGATTCCTATATTAACAAGTGATTTACTTCATATAAGGCCAAGTCACTCCATAACAAAATCTTTTTAAGAGAAAACTTTCTGCTCTTTGATTTTAGAATCCATTTTAGTAAGTGTCGTGGAAATTCCATTTAAAAGTTTTCTTGATTCATATGACCAACTTTTTATCAACTTAACCAATAATCTTCTTATATTCTACTTAGTCTTTGATGATATTGCAGCTACATTTTTGGAGGAAGAAAGTTAACATAAGAATAAGGAAGACAAAGAATCTAATTTATAACAAATTGAAGTCTTGACAATGGCAAAAAGGAGATCAATAGAACATGGTTCGAACTGAAATCAAAATTATGGTAAATTAAAATTAATAAGTAATAGGAATTTAAAATACTATAATTGCGACAAGAAAGGTCACTTTAAAAGATATTTGAAATTTAAATAGGACAAATTCACTAGTCATTAAGAAAATTTTGCAAGTGCTTCAAATCATGGTAATGTTCAGTGTTGTGAAGTAGTAACAACAATTGAAAGTAAGAAGTTATTGTTTAATGTATGACTTTTCAACTTAGGACCTACTTTCGTATGACTTCTAAGAGAGAATATTTCCATCATTATGAACTATCTTAGGGAGATCTATTTATAGTTGTGATTGTTATCCTTTAAAGATTGTTGGTATTTGAATTATCAAACTAAATAAGTATAATGGTATAATTCATACTCTTCAGAAAGTACGACATATGGATGCTTAAAAAAGAATTTGTTATCTCTAGAATGACTAGATAATTCTAGGTGTAATATTAAAATTATCAAAAAGATTTTGAAGATAGTTAGAGATAAGCTTATACTTATAAAGGGAAAGAATATATGGGTAAAATTTTATAAGTTAAAGAGAGAGACATTGCTAGAAACAGAAGCATCAATTGTTTTAATGCAATTTAAGTGAAAGATCATAAATGTTATGAAATAAAAATTTAGAAATATATTTAATTAAGGAATGAATATCTTTGATAAGCAAAAGCTATTCCTTGGGCTTACAAAAGTATCACTGCTTGTCATAAGCATTGTTTTACAAGTAAGTAATAATGTGTAAATTTATGTGAAATTATAATAAAAATCTTAAACTTTACCTAATTTTGTAATACTTGTCAAAATAATAAAAATAACAATAAAATACTCAAAATTTTAATTTGTAATAAAAATAGCTCACTATTAACTCTTTAGTTAATAGTACTAGTGTGATAAGTTACATCAACATAACCATTTGATATGATGATATCCGTATGGAACATAATTGAAACCTCAAATATTTGATTTAAAATTAAAAAAGTGAAAATTTTGGTTTGTTTATATTTGGAAACCTCTATGAAACCTAACCTCTATCTTCACTGACTCAGTATGAAAACCCACTAGTTCAATCTATTTTTATTTAATTATTTAAAAAATCTAAATGAATGTATTGTTAGGAGAGAGACGAAATCATGTTAAGGAGAGTGATGTCGACAAGTTGTTTGATAATGTTTTGGATAATCAAAATCATGATATGAAAGGAAAACTCCATTTAAAGAACTCTAATTGATTTTACTTTTGACATTCTAGGCAAGCATCACTTTGAGGAATATATTAAGGAGTTTATTATATGCTTAATTACATTAAAAGGATTTACAAGAAGGATTCCCTATTGAGTTTTTTTTAATATATTGAGGAATTATATCTAAAAGTGTCTAACCCATATTTAAAACTTTGTAAATAATAAATGGATAAGAGTGAAGATGGCCCAAAACTAATGCATTTAACTTAATGTTAAACGCATTGTGTAAGTGTAGCTTGATTGAAGATGTTGAAGCATTATTTAGTAACATGAAGAAGAACATTGAACATTTGGGTGGTATAAAGTAGTGCCTAACTAGGTGAATTATCATTTTGGAAGAAATGATCTAGCTATTGAATACACATGATAAGTATACTTTTAATATTTTTTTTGAAAAATTAAGAACAATATTATTATAGTTAAAACTAAATCGACATTATGATGAGCTCAATTCTTTAAGCCTACCATCATATTGCAATATGACCTAAGAACAAAAACTCCTGGTGACTATAATTGTTTCTTGTTGTTGTCTATTAAGGGAGATAGTACTATCTCCCTTAATAGACAACAACAAGAAACAATTATAGTCACCACTGAAGTTTCATCTTCATGGGAAAGCTCATTCCTCATTTCAGATATTTGGGATTTTGCTTTCTCTTCATAGCATTTTTGGGCTGCATACAAAAATAGTCAGGGATGTCTAGGATATGGACTACAGGTAGTAGGGTATCAGAGTGTTCTATTTGTTTTATATCTCTTGTCTCCTGATTCTCAGTTTGCCCAATAGTTGAAGCTGGCATCAACATGTTGGCCCACTCACTTTGACAATATTATAAATATATGGAAACGAAGTCATTCATGCTACTATCTAGATTCTCCCCATTTTCTGCTTTATAATGGTCTAGAGTTGTCTTTCCATAGGAAATGTGTGTGACAACTTGTTCAGTCCTAACACCAGCTCCTTGATTACCATTGTCTTCATCACCAAAAACTACATCCCTATCACCAATATGCACACCCACGACAACACTGGTAGGTTCATCCTTTGCAAGAAGGCTATTTGTAACAACTTCAGATGTTCCAATATGCAACTACACACATAATTCCTCACAACCCAGAGAATCACTATGTTTTTCAAACACCTCATGGTTCAAAGGTTCCAGCATAACATTACATTTTCCTAATCCAGAACCGGCGGGGGACTTGACATGAGACATCTCAAAACCATCAACCATCTTAAAATTCCTAACCCCCAATTGCACAATTGGATCCTTATAAGACATAAAGTTCTTGCCATCAACAGGATTACCTATCCCATATTTTTGTAATGGGTCCAGCAAATTATTATTTACTTATAATATTTCCATTGATGCATGTTATAAATTAGGGATGGCTAAAGAAATAATTGAGCTTTTTGAGTTTATGAGAATAAATCTTCACCCACTTCAAAGAGCTATGCTATCCTAATTACATCTTTGGCTCAGAATGGTATAATCGAGGATTGTATTAAGCTTTTGAAAAAGGGATAAACAATGGCTATCTCCCTAATGTTTGGCCTATAAATAATTGATTGAAAGGATATGTTTAAGTGGGATAATTAAAGAAGCTTATAAACTTTTAGAAGATAATGTAAATAAAGGTTATCCTTTTGGCACAGTTACTTATAACTATTTTCTAAAGGTCTTTTATAAGACTAAGGAGAATGATGAAGCCTTATACTTAAAAAAACTGATTGAGGTGGGTTACTTGCCAAGTGACCAAGCCCATAATATGTTAAATTGGATGTTCTTTAGAATGGATGATATTGATGGGGCATTTATAACTTGGTGTGGGATGGAAGATAGAGGCTTTATACCAGATGTTGATACTTACTATATGGTGATTGATGGAATTTTTAGCTACAATAAACTAAGGGAAGCATGTTACCTGGTGGAAGATGTTATGAACATAGGAATCAAATTTCCATATTAGAATTTTGACTCCTTTTTGATATAGCTCTCGTTGATAGTAAATTTATAAATCATCAGTAAGCTCTAAGAATATGTTAGAAGGTTCTACAATATTGCTACGATAAGATGTTTTACATTAAATCAGTAGTGTAAGAGAATAAGCTTAACAGAGATGTGACAAGATATTAAAGGTATTTTTTAGTTACAAAATATGTTCCGATGTGTATCATTGTTGATTTGAGCTTCATCATCATCAATTAATATGAAAAATGGTATTTTGCAATAAATTTTATTGTTGATATGATGTTTATAAATGCCCTATTCTTTGAAGGACGAGGATATCTTCCTCAAAAGATTCTATTAAAGCACACTTAAAGGTTTTTGAAAGGTGATAAGTTAACTAGTTTAATATTTTGACATTATTTATTTTGGAATTGTTAATTTGTGATATATGGATGCTTTTTTAAATTCTAAATATTTTATTTGTTGTGTCAATTAAATACCATATGAATGCTATTATTCAAATGGGTCTATTAATATAATGTTCCATGTCATCACCATTAGCTATAAGGTTAGCGACAACCTATTTTTGCTACAAATTAAAAGTTCAATCATTTTATCACTACGCTTGATTATTTTAGCTAGTATTATAAAATTGGGTAAAGTTTAGGAATTTTTATAATATATCCTAAAATTTAACATGTCAAATTCAAGAAGAAAGGTTGTTGTTGAATTTGTTCACTTTGATGTATGGTTAGCACCTACTCCATCGCTGACAGGAGTAAAGTACTTTGTATCTTCATTAATAATTATCCCAAGAGATGTTGGATGACTCTGTTAAGAGAAAAGCAGATGTTTCCTTTGACTTTAAGGTTTATCAAGTGTGCATTGAACTTGATTATGATAAAATGATTAAGTGTTTAAGGACAATTAATGGATAAGGATATATTGAAAATAAATTTAATGCATTATATAAGTAAGAAGACATTGAAAGACGTTATTGATACATAACCTCCTTAATTAAATAGAGAGCAAATGAATATAACTTTATTATAAAGAATAAAAAATGTTAATAGTTGCAAGCCTAGATAACGACTTTGTAGATAGAAGCAGTCAATACCACCTGTTATATAGTGAATCAGGTTCCATCATTGTAACTGAATTAATGATAGTAATGTAAGATTAGGAAGCTGGTTGGTTATTCCAACCTCCTTATATTTGGAAGTCATATGTATGTAATATATAATGCTAAAGAAACCACAAAGTTAGATCCAAAATTTAGGAAATAATTATTCTTAGGATTTGTTGGTAGAGCGAAAGGGTATTGTCCTGTTGCCCGTAAAGTCGTTTTCAATAAAGATGTCACTTTTGTAGAAGATAAATTACGTATGGAAGAGTAAGACAACAATACTTCACAAAGATTATAGACACTATATAGGTGGAAAAGGAACTTTAACAGGATAATTCTTTTGTTGCAACATTAGAGCAAGATTTTCAAGAACCAACTGAGTTTGAAGCTTAAGAACTTTTTTTGATTAGATTACATAAAAGACCACAAAATTGACACTCAAATTATATAATATAGGGAAATATAACATAATACCTTTTAACAAAGCATAGAGAGATAATAACTCTTCAAGAAGCACTTAAAATTTTAGATGCCTCTCAATAGGTAGGAACAATGCAGGAAAAAAATGAAAGCTACTCATAAAAATAAAACTTAAAAACTTGTACCATTACCAAAAAAAACAATTGGAAGTAAATAGGTCTTTAAGATTAAGTGAAATGGTAATGATCAAGTAGAGTGACATTATGCAAGATTGGTAGTAAAAAGATATGTAAAAATGGAAGGAATTTACTTCTATAAATATTTTTCCCTATAATTCAACTTCCTATAGTTAGAGTAGTCTTAGCAATATATGTTATCTTTGAATTATATCTAGAACATTTAGATGTTGAAACTAATTTTCTTTATAGAAATCTCGAAGAAATGCTCTTATAAAAAAATTTTAAAGAAAAAGAAAAAGAGGACTTGGTTTTCTATGTTGAACAAATTTCTATACATACTCAAACAAACCATAAAGTGTTAGTATAAGAGATTTGATTTCTTCATCATGCACTTTGGATACAACATAAAGATCATATTAAAGAATCAAAGGAATAATTGGCAAAAAATTGAAATGAAGGATTTGGGAATAGTAGACAAGATTTTAGGGTTTCAAATTCATCGAGATAGAAATAATAGAAAGATTTGGATTTCTCATACAAACTACCTAAGAAGATTTTGCAACACTATAATATATGACATTGTAAGCCAATATCTACCGATCTTCCTATTAATTTCAAGTTATCCTCTAATATAATCTTTAAATGAATATGAGAGTATGTAGATGTCTTGATTACTATATGTATCTACAACAGGGAGTTTTATGTTCGCAATAATTTGTACAAGACTAGAGATTACATATGTAGTGGGAGTGGTTAGTTGCTAAATAACAAATCCTAGTAGAATGCGTTGAAATGATGTAAAGAGGATTCTAAGATATATTAAGGGGACTTCTAATATTGCATTATAATACGGAGTATCTAACTTTATTGTCAAAGGATGTGTTAACTTTATCTATATAGGTGATTTTGATAAAAATAAATTCACTATAGATTATGTGTTCACATTTATTGGTGCGATTGTAAGTTAAGGCTCAAAGCTACAATTTGTTATGCTTATATCAACAACAAAAGCGAAATATGTAGCAGCTATATAAATTAGTAAATAAGTATGATTAAGATTGGTATTAAAGTAGCACAACAAAATTGACTGTTTAATAACTTAATGAAGATGATTTGATACTCAATCCCTCTCAATGGTGGTAATTAATTTATAATATCCTCTTAAAAGAGAACATCAAATTCCTATAAAAGAGACACGATACCACTAAAAAAAAAGTAGCATTATCATCAACTTCATGAGAAAGAAAAGAGTCTTTATGAAGAAGAAAAATATTTGGCGCCTAGCCAAGAATGCACCTCTCACTCTCACTACCAAACTCGCACCTTTCCCCTCATGTTTATCTCTTTTTTTTTCTTTGCTTATAGTGTAAAGTTTTCTCCCATGTTTACTCTTATTTTTTCACCATTAATCTCTCATTGATCACTCTAATAAATGTTGGCTCAACTTCATGGATCATTAAGTTTCCTCTTAACCAGTCGAGTGAGATAGTGTCAAGATCCTTTACAATCTCTAGAGCTATCACATTAGGTCTCCATTCCTTTAGTAATGATCTTAAAATCTTTGTCACAAGCTCATCATTACCCAAGTTTTTCAAGGCAGTGATGACGCTGTTAAAACATTCGAAGAATTCATTTATTATTTCTCCTTATTTCATGCAAATAGTTTCGTATTGATGCATTAAAAGACTTATTCTATGTTTCTTTACCTCTCTCGTTCCTTCAAAAGTGACTTGTAGCTTGTCCCACATTTCCTTTTCTGTAGAACAGTAAGATATCTTTTCATACTCTTCCGGAGATAGTGCACAGATCCAATAATGTTTTGCTTTGGCATTCAGCTGCGCGTTTCTTCTATCAGCATCAGTCCACACTTCTATGCCGTCAGTAGCAGGAGGTGTGGCTCCATCTTTGATAGCTTGCTAGATTTCGATATCTACATATTAAAGATAAATAGTAATTATCTTTTTCCAATAGAAATAGTTGTTTCCATTGAAATAAGGAGACTTTCCGACAGATTATCCTTCAAGGCTTCTCAAATTGTTTGTCATGATTTATCACGTGCCGTAAAACATAATAAATATGAAACCTCGCTTTGATACCATAAAGCAAACACACACAAGAGGGGGTGAATTGTGTGAAAAAAAGATTGCAAGGTACTTTTAAATTTATAATATCTTGCTAAACAAAATAAGTTTATATGTAACATCCCATATCACCCACTTACAGATATTGTCCCGTTTTTCCCAAAAAATTTATTTATAGAGGTTTTACTGTATAGGGAATTAGGTTGGAAGGAAAATTTACAAAAGAAGTAATTTATCTGATGGATAAGAACTGTTGGTTAAGGGTATTTCTAATAAGGGAGACTTCTCACTTTAAGGCTTGTTATTTTTTACTCTTTAGTAGGTAAGTTATGAGAAGTTCAAGTGCTGCTTAGACTTGATCACTATCTCAAAGTATATATTTAGGAAGTAAATTATGAGAAGTTTAAAGGGTGTTTAGACTTGATCAATATCTCAAAGTATTAGACAAGCTACAATTCAAACTATATATAAATTATATTTGTTAAGGTAGAGATTATTGTGTATGGCCCATATATATGAGTTGCAATCTTATAGTATTTTAGGAAGAAAATGAGATTTTTTAAAATTCTTTATGTAAACATAGCTTACCACACAATCATGTTTGGGGCATGATTTTATCTAGAAAATTAAGGGAAAGACACAAACTAGAACATGAGTGTATCGGTATGGCCTAGAATTTGTTAAAGAAAGACATAGCTTAAGACATTGGCATGTCCAAGCCTGTGCCTACATATGGACATATATAATGAGTTACATAGTTATGGACTTCGACATGTCAAATCCATGTTCATGTGTAAATAGAAATAGTAAGTTTCATAATTTGGGGCATAACTGTGTCTTAGATCGTGTTTATGACAAATTAACTTACTTAGAAACAATTTTTTTTGGGGTGGACTTATTTAGAAAGAATTTTAGGATTTATTAAAGTAATGTTTGAATTATTTTAGATTTTCTAGGTAACAAATTATATAAATTGTTCTAACTAGAATGTACATATATGTATACTTGTATAAACTTGGTCCATATATGAAAAAAAATGTAGTCATTACCATTCATTGAATAGTGAATCAATTGCTTTTTACTTCTAAAGACGTAGACACACCAAATTGGTTGAATCTTATTAAAATGTTATTGTATTTTGTTTGTGTTTTTTTTGTTATTTTATATTATTGCTACATATTTTTCTCAAAATTTATTAATAAAACTATTTATTGTGATTTGGTATGCATGATTTAATATAATCATTTACTGCAATCACGAGTTTGTGCAAAAATATTATAAAAAATTAAAATATGCTATATTAGAATGTTCTTTAGATGGTCTAATTGAATCAGCAGTCTTAAGTATCTAGCAAGCTAATTTGAGTTCCAACGAGTGTAACAATCACTTTTGACATAAGATATTAAGCCTGTGTTTCAAAAGAGTATATGATGTGTTGAAATATAATTACTAATAATCACAAAAAATTTTCTTAAATAATATCATGAGTCTTATATTTAACACATATTACAACAAAGATTTTCAACACATCATATACACTTTTGAAATGGTAAAAACATAATAATAATAATGATGATGATGATATTATCATCACCGCCGCTACCACCACCACATAGCTATGTAGTTGATCTTTAATAATGTAAATTTGAACATTGTTCAAATGATATGAAAAGAGAAATTTTTGACGCATTTATAGGTGGGAAAATTAGAGTGAAACCATATGGCTATGTGGTTGATCTCTAATAATGTAAACTTGATCATTTTTCATATGATATGAAAAGAGAAATGTCAGATGCATTTATAGGTGGGAAAATTAGAGTGAAATCATTTGTTCCTTTTATCCAAGACCAACCCTGATCCATCACTAGTTAACCATAAATTTTGTTGGAACCTACTGAAATTTGTAGCTATTCATGGATGGCATAGGGTTGGTCTTGGATAAAAGGAACAGAAGAATTGGTCCCAGGAAAATTTAATAAGTTAGAGGCTGATAATCACTTCAATCATATTTGGTAGATAGATATGGATTGAAATATTGATGGGATTCTTTATCTATGCCAACGATTTGACATTCTTTCCATTGAATGTGTTGAGTTGGAGTTGAGAACTATTGGATTATTTTTATCAACAGTTTTGGTTATCATGATTTTGCTTATTAGCACTTTCATTCCATGCGATATTTATTGATTTTGGTATTGTCGGTTCATGTTATTCATGTGTTTCTAGTTGTTGGTTTGTTTTAGATAGAGTGTGCTGAAGTATTCCTCTTGAATTTTTAACGTGAGGGAGTATCCTTCAGTTAGTTATGGATGGTTCACCTCACCGTTTAATATTTTGGTACCGTGCGAAGTAGGAGCCTGCTGTAGCAATGTGGCAGTTGACATTGGGTATTTCATTTCCATCTCACACTTATTCTTTTAACATGAGACTGGAGCCATTTCATTTTGTAACCTTTAGTGTGATTCAAGTTGCATGTTTTGTTTTGCCTTTTTTTTTTAATGCAACTGTAAGCCCTTAAAGAGTTTGCTATGTGTTTAATTACATAATGTTGCTGTTGCATGCATGTTTTTGCTTGCAAATATCATTAAAACAAAATCTTTGGGGCAGTGCACACGATCACTTGGGAACCTTAGTCAGTCCTATATTTTTCTGTATCCCTTGGGAACCTCAACTCATTCCCAGTCACTTCCCCAAGTTCATGACATAAAAACTTCTTACTTTTTTATTACAAAGGTTTATCACAATAATTTTCTTATTTTAAGCCAAATAATTAAAAATAACTTTTTACCACAAATTCTCTATCTCTTTTAGCGACCAACAAAAGAACTTCAACTCGCAAGGACATCATTAGAGCAAAGCTACCAAGATAAACTCCGAATAAACTATAGAGCATAACACGATTATTCCACAAATGAAGATTCATATGCCCTTTGCTTGAAATCCATATCCTCTATCCAATATTACTCTATCTTATTATGTCTTCTAGAATCTCAGCTATTTATTTTGCGAGACTCACGCGGGACTCATGCGAAATTCACGTAAATAAATGGCTGAGATTTATTGGACACAATAAGACACCATAATATTAGACAGAGGATCTAGACTCCTTTACTTGATGCCTATCGTTTAAACTTCCAATGTACCCTTCAAACATTAATTAACAGTAACAAAAATTTTCACATTTATGTTCCTGCTTTTGATTCAGTAGTCTGTATAGTTGAGAAGCAACTACGCAAATAGATCTAGCAGTATAAATGTATAATTATGAATGAAAGTGAAGCAATGGAAAATTAGATGAACAACCAAAAAAAGAGAGGACGTAGAGTCTATGCACAATAGAATAAGTGGTTTCACATAAATATGCCATAACTAGATGCTACTCAGGCTTTGTCTAGCTATTACTTCCATAGAAGTCTCACAGTTTGGACGGATTCATAAATGGAGTAGGAGACGTAAACGAAGCAAGCTCTAGGTCTTTTTCAAACCTGACCATAGTTTCCTTATTCAGGTGAACATATGCCACGATACCTCCTTCTTTGGAGTCGAAGAAGAAAACTTGATTTTCTATATACCAGTGCGTTGTGCCTGCAAACACAGGCTTTCCCCATCCGAAGTCAGTTTCATACACTGGAAACCCGCAAAGACTACTGAAGCCTAGAGCAACCGTCTTTCCTCTACTGTGTGCCTTTTTTCTCTCATTCATCATTTTTCCATAGGTTTCACCCCCTTGAATTTTTTTCACATACTCTGCGTCCACATTTCTGATATTTTCTCTCATTTGATATATAATACTAGAGTATGAGTCATTGGCCTTCATATCAAGCACAGCCACCACTGGCTCGTCAAAAACATTCCCCATATGTTGATGCAAAAGAGGAGGGTTCATCCTTGAACGCAAGTTCAATGCGTGTCTAACAACGTAGATTGTACCCTCACTATGTTCTCGTTGAACGTTAGCTATGAACCTAACAAATATAAAAGCTGTCAAGATCTCAATTCGCGTGGGCTGCTGAATCATGCAAGCATTGCAGGTGTATCTACGCTTAAGAGCTGCTATGCTAGATGGGCTAAACACAAATCGTCTCGACACTGAATGATTCTCATTCTTCACGACGAGCTCATATTCGGATGTATTAACGGGAGTAAAGTAGTTGGCTGCGTCAAAACGAGGCACGTTTATAATTCTATTGCCTCGAGCAATGGCTGCCCAAGTGTCAAAGAATACAACTACTGATGATGCATCCACAAATTTATGGGATATACAAGTCCCAATTACCATCCCACCACACTCAAAGTAAGTAACTTGGACAGCAGCAGCAAAGTCATTGTAATCAAATACATCACACGGAAGCAACTTATTGAGATGATTGCCATATGGATTTTCTAGGATTTCCAGGATAGTGCCTTTGGCCTTTGCTTCCACGAAAGAAACTCCCTCATCACTGCAGTCTACGTGGGAGTTTCCTTTCAAACGTCCAGCAAAAGGGTAAAACAAGGATAAGGTCTCGGACAATGATTTCTGAAGCTTTTGGTGTTTCTCTGTGTTGTTGGTGCCCGATGTTCTACGATAGAAAAGTAGCAGTGGTTGGAAATGTCGAAACATCATTTGATCAAGAGAGGAGAATAAGCAACGGCGAAGCCGGTTAGGTGTTGGAGAAGATGGCTTAACCATGGTTTGGGAGACCTTCTCTACTTGAATCTTCATTTTTCCTCTCAGAAAATTTAGAGCAGCAAGAAGAATAAACCCAAATTCTTGTTGAGGATGTTGCTGTGTGTCGATGACTTGCTCCTAAAGCCTCTACTATATAGAAGAATTAGTTCAGGTTGGGTCTGATTAACGCAATCTGTATCTTTCTTTTTTATACAAACCAAACGAATAATGCTAGAATATTAATATTTCAAACTAATATTAACCTAATGATAGAGTATAAGTTATTCTTCCCAATTATGATCATGGTCAGTGGTCTATAATATTGAAAATAGACACCTCAATTAATTACATTTTTATTATTATGTTAAGATTTATAAGGAGTAACAAAATTTTTATCTTTTTCCTTTTTATTTTTAAATTAGTATTTCCTCATTTTTTTGACTAATTGAATTATATAATTTTTTAATTTTATCAATTGAATCCTTTTTTTGTTAATTTTATTAACGTAGTAGTCTATGTAGACTGTCAATTCCTGTGTCGAAGACCACATTTCTCTTACTTTCATGACCTTTTTTCTTTCAGCATTCTCCTTTTCTTCTTAATTCTCGGTAATATGTAGAGTGAGATCTCAAAATTTAAGTAATATTATACCATTTTATTTCTTGAAGTCGTTGTAGTATTTTGGGTATTTAGATCTTATAAGGTATAAAACTTTGAGATTTTTCTGTAAGTTAGAGTTATTTAGTGTGAATGTTCTCAATGTTGACAGGCTTGATAATGATTGAGAGCCATATGATTAAGGAAATAAATAAGAATGTCATTGATTTGAGTTTTTGTCACCTTATTGGTCAACCAAATTATGGGATTAGTCAACCAATCTATGTAAAAAATTGTTTTAGATTGATAATGAGAGTTTATAGAAACACTAGTTGGTATAAGTGTAACATCTCATTCTCATACTAAGGGTTAGATCTCTAAAATATACCACATGAAAGATCAGTGAGAAATTTAGAAAAAAATGCATCTCATGCTCATGCACAAGGTTAGCATACACGCACGTGAATTTTTAATTTTTGCACATGAAAAAATTGTATATGCATCCATTGACATATTCCGGGTATAATTGATTATAAATGTGATTATGTGAGAATTTGAATTAATTGAATTGAAAATCGATGTAGAGGATATATGTATTGATTTAGAATTTTTGGTAAATTTTAGAAGTAAATTCCAAAAATGTTGAATATTATTGGCCTAGGAAACATGCCAAGTGGCAAATAAACTGATGAATGCAAATAGACATGAGAGTCAAATAATAGTGAAAAATTGTATGGGTGACTTTGGGATTTTTGCCAAATGATATTGAAAATTTAGAGACAAAATGGAGTAAAAATCATAGAAAATTGAACTAGTTAATTAAGAAATTAGTTAAAGCCTTAGAATTTGGACATGTGTCCAATTCTTAAGCACACGTTCTTTTTGTTATCTTCTTCACTATAACTGAAATATCATCTAAGTTGAAAATGTCAGAAGACTTAGTCCATAAATGTATTTTTATACAATGAAGGTAGCGTCCACCCATTTATAAGAGAGGGATTTCATTAAAAGTTTTAAATATTGATAAAGAAGTCACCCACAATTGAAGATTGGAGATCAAGGACCTTTTGGAAAATCTTGGCTGAAAGGTGCCTTTCAAACTTAAGTAACAAGCACTCAATTTTGAGTTAGTTGAAGGAATTTTATTTCTTTAAGGAAATGATGGACCTCTTCTATGATGCCTTAGGATACCAAAGGAATTAATAGTAATGCCACAAGTTCATAAAGGGATATATGAAGCACATTAGTCTAGAATAAAAATGAGATGACTTATACATCAACGTGATATTATTGGCCAACCATCTCAAAAGATTGCATATCATATGCCAGAGGCTATAAATAGTGTCATAATTATGGAAGAATTCAGATAATCCCTATAACAAAGAATGTGTGGAAGTGTAACCTTTGAAGAAAGTTTATCAAATAGATGTAATCAAATTCATCAAGGAATAAATTATTCATCAATTTGGAAATCCTTAATCAATAGTAAGTAATAAAGTAACTATCTTTACGGGCTATGAAGTTAGAGTGCTGAAGATTATAGAGTAAAGTTGTTAAATTTTACTCTATATTATGCTCAAGCTAATGGTCGAGCTAAAGTGAACAAAGTAATTATTGAGATTTTAAAGAAAATGTTAGAAGAATATCTAAGAGGATGACACAAATTTTTGTCAAAAACTTTATGGGCGTATTGTACTTCTAAGTGAGCTGCCACAAGAATTAGCTCATTTGCCTTGACATATGGACATGATGATGTTATTCTTATGAATGTAGTGGTTTCATCCTTGAGAGTAGCTAAAGAAAAATGCTTTAGGGACTTCTGAGTATTCAAAAGCAATGGTAAAGGAATTCGAAGATTTAGATGAAGTGCAACTTTAGGTTTTGAATAATAAGAATATTCAAAAAGGAAAGGTGGCAAACTTTTACGACAAAAGAATTCATAAGTGAGAATTTTGGGAAGAGGAACTAGTGTGGAAGTTGATATTACCTCCTAAAATAAAAGCCAAAGAATGAGGTGCATGGTCATCGTATTTGAAAGGACCACTTAAAATTTATAGAGTTTTAAGTGGTAATACTTATTAGTTATCTAGTGTGGAAGGTGAACTTTACAGGCATTTTATTAATGAAATGTATTTAAAATCTTATGTACATACCCTTTATGAAAAGAATGGGAAACAAAGAATGAAATCGAATTCTTGAAATAAAATAACTTTTGAAAATTTCTAAAGGGTGTAGTAGTTTCGCAAAAGATTCTGGTTTAGTTGCAGTTGTTTCTACAACAAAAGAAAACAGGAAAAATTAAACGTAAAATAACAAATCAACACACGAAATTTGTTATCTTAGATTGGCATACATTACGTACATCTGTGGGGTCCTCAGCCAGCTTAATACTTTCACTAACGATAATAGTTTTATACAAGGCCTTACAGAGTCGAATCACACAACCCTCGATACCATCCTTTATCCTCACAACCCATGAAAGTATTTCACACCCAATAACATGACGACTCATGTTAACTTTAATAGATAATTTTCTCAACAATGTTTAATGATAATAATACGAAATAAACAACTTAAGTGATTGAAATAACAACAAACATAAATAAAGACACTTGAGAAAGAAAGCAACTTTCCTAACAATGTAGTTTCATCAATGAAAGAATGAGAAGTTGTCCATCAAAGGAATTTGCTGTGAAGCTTCAATATCTTTACTAGAACATCCCACAAATAGTAGCTAAAAAGTCACCAACGAAACAAACATCCTTCCAACAAAAACGTTACAAACTATGAATCTGTAAAAACACCAAGACTGTTGGAAGTTTTTCACACAAAAACCACTATCATTGACAACCCAAAAAATCCCTCACAATGGACAGAAAATGCAGCTAGCCAATCTAAAAAATCATTAACAAAATAAACTTTTCTTCACCAAAACATTGCAAACAACAAAGATGTAAAATTCATGACGCCTATTGGAATTTTATGCATACCACCACCATCCATATTGGATATCACAACTTGAACTCTATGTGCCATTGCTATTCCATCTATCGTAGCCACTGTTTAGGTGATAAGTACTTTAACCGATTTTCCATCCACACAAAACTAAGTGAAGGTCTTTTCTTAACATTTATTCATTCAAATAATGACTCCATTAGCGGAGGATTTGGTATAGAGTAGATATGGCTAGTGCCACCTGATGCAAGTGATGTCACCTTAGATATGAATTTAACAACCTCTTGTGTTTCAGAATTCAAAGTGTCCACTCTAAGATAAATTGTATAAGGACCATCTAAAGAAAACAGAAAACTGTTTCCTAGAAATCAATCTATCATGAAAAGCCTTAGTTTTTTCCTTGAAATTTTTTTAATTTTCATACGCCTCATTACGAATCTCTTCTAATTCTTGCAATTGCAATTTCCTACTAGTACTTACCTCCAATTGATCCATATTTAGTTGCTTCATGGCCCAATAAGCTCGATGTTTGATTTCCACAGGTAAATGACAAGGCTTACCGAAAACTAACCTGTAAAGTGACATACCGATAGGAGTTTTGTACGCAGTCCGGTAGGCCCATAAAGCATCATCCAGTCGAAGACTCCAATCCTTTTGGTTAAGGTTTACCACTTTTTCTAGTATGGACTTGATTTCCCTGTTGGATACCTCAGCTTGCCCACTCGTCTGCGGGTGGTAGGTAGTAGAGACTCTGTGTGTAATGCCATATCTTTTCATCAATGCTTCAAAAATCTTGTTGTAAAAATGCATTCCTCGGTCGCTAATGATGGCTTAAGGCATTCCAAACCTGACAAAAATATTTGGTTTAACAAAGTCAATCACTATTTTAGCATCATCATATATGGTAGCCTTAGCTTCAACCCACTTAGAAATTTAGTCTACTGCCAACAAGATATAATTCTTACCAAAAGAAGAAGGGAAAGGACCTATAAAGTCTATTCCCCAAACATCAAAAATCTCACATGCTAGAATGTTCGTCAATGGCATTTGATGCTTGGATCTCAAGTTACCTATTCTTTGACAATGATCGCAAGACTTGCAAAACATGTAAGAGTCATAAAATAACTTAGGACAAAATAGTCCACATTCTAAAATTTTTCGAGCAGTTCTTTTGGGACAGAAATGTCCCCCACACATAGATGAATGACAAAATTGTAAAATAGATGAAATTTCCTCATCTGTGACGCATCTCCTAACAATCTGATCAGAACAAAATTTCCATAGGTGAGGGTTCATCCCTCACATAATACTTAGCCTCTCGCTTGATTTTATCTTTTTCAGCTCTAGACAGATCATTAGGTAACGACTTAGTTACTAAAAAGTTTACTATGTCCGCATACCAAGGGGTGGTTACCTGTTGAATGGCGAAAAGGCTCTCATCTGAAAATTTATCATGAAGGATATCAGACATAGTACTTGATGTAATCCGGCTTAAGTGATCGGCCACCAGGTTCTCTGCTCCTCTCTTGTCGCGAATTTGCACGTCAATTTCTTGAATCAATAATATCCATCGAATCAATCTAGGCTTGGCTTCTTTCTTGTTCACCAAATACCTTAGCGCTGCATGGTCGGAGTAAATGATGACCTTGGTTCCCAGTAGATATGACCGAAACTTTTCTAACCCAAGAACGATCGCTAAAAACTCGTTCTCTATTATGGAATAATTTTTCTGGGCATCATTAAGTGTCATAGACGCATAATAAATAACATGAGGTACCTTATCCACTTTTTGTCCCAGCACAACGCCTACGGCATAATCTAACGCGTCGCACATCAATTTGAAAGGTATGTCCCAACATGGTGGCTGAATAATTGGTGTTGTAGTGAGTCGCTCCTTCAGCTTATTGAACGCACTTTGGCATTGCTAGTCAAAGTCGAATTTCACATCTTTTTGAAGCAATTGGCACATAGGTTATGCAATTTTTGAGAAATCTTTGATAAATCACCGATAAAATCCTGCATGACTAAGAAAAGAACGAACTTCCCGCACACTCGCGGGGTAAGATAGAGATCGAATAACGTCTATCTTGGCTTTATCAACTTCAATCCCTTTTGAAGAAACAATGTGGCCCAAAATAATGCCTTGATTAACCATAAAGTGACACTTTTTGTAATTTAAAACCAAATTAGTTTCAAAGCAACGTTTTAGTACTTTTTCAAGGTTAATAATGCATGCTTCAAAAGATTCCCCATATACCGTGAAATCGTCCATAAAAATTTCCATGCAATTTTTCACAAGATTTGAGAAAATACTTACCATACACTGTTGGAATGTCGCTGGTGCGTTGCACAATCCGAATGGCATTCGTCGGTAAGAGAAGGTACCGAATGGGCATGTGAGGTTATCTTTTCCTGATCCTTCAGTGCCACCAAAATCTGATGATATCCTGAATAACCATCTAAACAACAATAGTGAGATTTGCCAGCAAGTCTTTCAAGCATTTGATCAATAAAAGGAAGCTAAAAGTGATATTTTCTAGTTACTGAATTAAGCTTCCTATAGTCTATGCATACTCGCCAACCATTTTGGACACGAGTCGGAATTTACTCACCATTGTTGTTTTCAATTACCGTAACACCAGTTTTCTTTGGTACTACCTGGACCGAATTTACCCACTTACTATCCGAAATCGGATAAATTATGCCCTCGTCAAGAAGCTTTAAAATTTCTTTCTTCACTACTTCCATCATGGGTGGGTTTAGATGACGTTGCGGTTGCCTTACCTCTTTCGCCTCGTCTTCCATCAAAATTCGGCGCATGCATATAGTGGGACTAATTCCTTTCAAATCAGCTATTGTCCAACCAAAAGCTTCTTTATTTGCCTTCAAAACATTGACCTGGCTTTCCTGTACATCCGAAAGTTGATTAGAAATAATCAAAGGCAATGTATTTTTCTCACCTAAAAAGATGTATTTAAGGTGACTAGGTAAGCTTTTTAATTCTATTATTGGTGGACTGATTAATGATGGAAGCAACTGGTCTACTCCTTGGGATGTGTCCACGGACGTGAGCTGCTGGAGGAATGGTGGTTCGGTCTCCTTTAATTTGTGAAATAATGCTTCCTCTTCGTTATCAAGCAACACCGAATCCTTATTCCCATTCCACTGTGACGTTTCTTCTTTAGGAACTCTAGATAACATTAATTGCTCCTTTTTTGGCCAATGTTGTGCGTTATTTAATTGCTCGCTTAATTCTTCAGATGACGCCGACTCTTCATCCTTTTTCCATGTTAACGCATTCTCTATTAGTCCACTAAATGACGTAGATTCTCTATGCCCATATTCAATTGACGTAATCTCCTTTAATTCAATTTCATCTATGGTTTCCAAACTCCAATTTTCCTACGTCTATGTATCAATGAAATCTACAGAGACAACAAATTGCTCATCATCTGGAATTTTCATGGTATTATAAATATTGAATTTAATTAAGTCACC
>JAOSBP010119866.1:0-22730 GCA_027563825.1 Erythroxylum mucronatum
AATTACTGAGCAGAAGATGGAAAATTTCGTAAGAAGAAACATACTAAGTCGCTTTGGGATGCCTATGGTGTTGGTTATAGACAACGGTCGGCAATTTGATAACGACAAGTTCAAAGGTTTCTATGAGCGACTAAAGATAAGGCTCCAGTTGACTTCAGTAGCTCATCCTCAAAGCAACAGTCTTGCGGAGAATACTAACAAAAAGATAATGAGTGCCCTCAAGAAGCGCTTAGATGGACGTAAGACTTGGGTAGATAAATTAGATGAAGTGTTGTGGGCGTACAGAACTATCCCAAATGGAGCCACAGGGGAAACACCGTTCAGGATGACTTTTAGGGCAGAAGCCCTAGTTCCAGTAGAAGTGGTACTGCACAACCAAAGAGTGTCGGGTTACGAAGAAGAGCGGAATGATGAAGCCCGCAGGGTAGAACTTGTGCTTCTCAATGAAGACAGGGATAGGGCAGCCGCTTGTTTAGAAGCCATCAGATAAAAAGCAACCAAGTTTTACAATAAAAGGGTAAGGTCGAGCGACTTAAAGGTCGGTGGTTATGTTCTAAGAAAGGCCGAGGCGGTCAGGAAACATCCTGAAAAGCTGGGGCAGGCATGGGAAGGACCCTATCAAGTGGTTAAACAAGCCGGACACGGCTCTTACATCCTGTGCAACATTGATGGCAAGATTATACCGAGGCCCTGGAACTCTCAAAACTTGAAGACGTTTTATCAATAGATAAGCTTTGCTTTATTTATTTATTTATCTTGTACTTTATCGCTGCTTACGCATTTGTAGTGGGTACCTTTTTCTTGACCTTGCCAGTCAGGTTTTTTAATGGTCCACACCCCTATCATCATCAATAAAGGGTTTCAAATTTTTCGACAGAAAAAGTCTCATCAAGATGGGCTAAATGGAGAAAACTCTACGGATTGATTATCATCAACATCGCTCGGCCAGGTTGCCAAAACAGGATCTTGGAACTAGGCGATGCTAAGAAAAGAATCTTGGATCGCTCGGCCAAGTTGCCAAGACTGGATCTTGGAACCAGATCGCTCGGCCAGGTTGCCAAGATAGGATCTTGGAACCAGGCGATCCTAAGAAAAGAATCTTAGATTGCTCGGACTCAACATCGTTCAGCTAGGTTGCCAAGATAGGATCTTGGAACTAGGCGATGCCAAGAGCCAAAATCTTGGATCGCTCGGCCAGGTTTCCAAGACAGGATCTTAGAACCTGGTGATGCCAAGAAAAAAATCTTGGATCGCTCGACCTCAACATCATTCAGCCAGGTTTCCAAGACAGGATCTTAGAACCTGGCGATGCCAAGAAAAAAATCTTGGATCGCTCGACCTCAACATCGTTCAGCCAGGTTGCCAAGACAAGATCTTGGAACAAGGCGATGCCAAGAGCCAAAATCTTGGATCGCTCAGCCTCAGTATCGTTCGGTCGGATTCCTTCAAACCTAACGACCAATCGACTTATATTGAACACGCTAGTTCGCTACATGCTATTCGAAAAGGTAATCTCTCATACAAAGCTAATGATAGTTTAAAGCTTCATTTACAGAATTAACAAGGCAACGAAGGATAAAAGTAAGATTTTTTATTTCCTTATATTTTTCTGGTCACAAGCCCAAACAGATGAGCTTCAGGAGTTTTACAGCTTAAAATTGTTTGGAAGGAGAGGAGGTCGATGAAGCACTCGGGACAGGATCAGGATTTGCTGAAAGAACTGGAGAGACACCTCCTTGAGCTCGCTCTTCTTCCTCATCTGAACTGAGGTCCAGCAACTCATCCGATAACGACTCTCGTTCTCTCTCGGCTATCTCCCTCACCTCCCCAAGTGATAGGCCGAGATCGGTGCGAAGCATTGGCTCGACATAATCTTCGAATGAAGGATGATCCGTCCCATCAGGGATGCAAACACTGTGGCAATTCTTCAGGATGGAAAGAGCCAAGTCACAGGCGAATTCTTTGCATTCCTCGTGTAAGAACCGCTCTCTCCATCGCTTGATCGCCTCAACCCTCTACTCTTTGATGGAGCCTTGTAGCTCCATCAGCTTATTCTCAGCCCTCAGTTTCTCTACCACCGCTTCATGGTAATCATGAAGGACTTTCACACGGAGCTCCTCTTCTAGTTTTGTCTTAGAATTGGCATCGAGCACTGCTCCCCTCAGGCCCTCATTACTGAGCTGCAACGCTCGGCGTTCTTTCTCCAGCTCGTCCCTGGAAGCGACCACTCTGCTCTTCTCCTCCTCCCCCGAAGTGAGTTGAGCTCTCAAAACGCTCCTATCTTCTTCCCAAAATTTCTTCTCCTCCTCCAAAGAACAAAGCTGAGCTCGCACCACGTCCTTCTCCTCCTTCGCCTCCAACAGTTCGGCCCTCAGAGTCTTGACCTGTCCAAGAAGAGCCTGAATCTCCCGGTCCATCGCCTCGGTCACTTCGTTGAACTTCTCGAGACGTTCATGCACCCCAGAGGCGAACATCAAATCCCTTGCACAGCCGCGAACGAGACTGGCCACCAGCTCCTGGTCATTTAATGTCTCCATAAACTTTTTGTCCTGAGGAGGGACAACTTTTCGAGCGATATGAAGAGCCACATCGATGTCCCTCAGCGATGCAGTCTTATCCAGAGTGATCGCTGGCTCTCACTTCTCGGCGTTTGCCGCTCGCTCCTTCCCCTTGCCCTTATCCGATCGGGCAACACACTCTTCCCCTTCTCCTTCTCCTTGCATTGGTCTGATTGGTAGGGCGGTCGGTCGAGAACCCGAACGGTCTTTTTTCTCTTGAGAGGTCGTTCCACCTCCTCCTCTTCTTCCTCCATGACCATGCGGTCCTCACTTGCCAATCGGGTCATCATTGTAGGCTGATCGGGAACAACCGCCAGAATGAGCCCGGCAGACGGCTCAGGAACAGTTGGCTGAGCGACATCCCCATTGGCCTCCCCCTTCCTGCCTTGCTCTTTTGTCTTCGAAGAAGGCCTAGTAACTTTGCGTTGGCCTTTAGTGGAGCTAGAGGACCCGGCAAAATCCCTGAGCTTTGCCATAGCTGCGCAAGTATAACAAGTACAGAAACAGGTTAGAAACTGAAACCAATACTTATGAAGATAGCAAGAAATTAAACTACGAGGAGTCAACCAGGAGGGGCAGTTTCTCCTTCTAGCCCACTAATCTGAGATGGGGGGTTAATCAAAAACGCATTGACCGATGCCCCTCCACGATACCCCAACATAAGGCGGTCAAAATTATACCGACCGAGCGCCTTTATTCGGTCAATCACCCCCACTCCTCCCTAGTAAGGGACACATTTGAAATGTCATTCCATCGTTCGGCCAAAGGATATTCCCACTGCCTGGATTCAAAGGAAGATCCCGGAGGCCTCGCAAAGAAATACTTCGTCCTCCAAACTTGGACTTTTGAAGTTGTTCCAGCCGGGCGATAGCGTGCATCTCTATACTGAAGATGAGGGACCTTGGCCCCGGCACTTGAACTCTGGTTCATTCTCAAAAAATGGCACAGGACACCGACCGATGTGGGACACCCAAAATGATAGCATAGCAGGGCCAGACCGTTAATAAATCTCCAGCCGTTCGGAGGAAGTTGGCTCAGCCTCAATTGGTAGGTGTAGCACACCTCATCGATGATCGGGGCATACGGAAGCTTCATACCACCGACCGAGAAAAAGCTGTCAGAAACAACAAAATACCCTCCCAAATTGCTATGAATCCGCTCGTTCTCGGAGGCCAGTCTAGGTCCTCAGGATGCAGGGATATTATTTTTGATGACCAAGCGGTTCAACTCCTTCCCAGTCATCGTTGATGGGTAGCACGGCAGCGCTTCAACGACCGACCCATCTTTCCGGTCACTCGCCGTAAGTCCCTCATCTGGCCTTACCTCCGGCACTTCCATCGCTTCTATTTGCAAGGCACTTTCGGCCATTTCACCCCTAAGACTAACTTCACCTCTAGGACCGGTTGACGACATGATTACGAAAAAGAAATTTGTAGGGTAAGAACTAGAGAAAGGACGTACCTAGTTTAGTGGAGGAAATTTGGAGTTTGGACGGCGGCGGAAGTGGAATCCCGACTATTGCAGATGCAAAGATGAAGAGTAGAGAGAAGTTAGAGAATAGAAGCTGGAGAAACAAAATACGCAGAGATGAAAGCGGAGGAAATTCACCGATTCCGAACGTTTATAACAGTGATCCACTGAACGGTTGCGCCAATCGGCATTGGACGTATGGTGAAATCCGCGTCGACGCTGCATACGTGGCATAATCCGGGCTATGACGAATTAGGGCTGTCAGAGACCTAGAGCGGCGTAATAATTGAAAGGACGCACATGACAGCTATACAGCGGTTAAAAAGATGCTTCATTTCAAATTTTGAAAATTCGCCAGTGGACGCGTGCCGTCAGTAATGATTAAACCTAAGGCTTTGATTAGGCGTCGACATCCGATCAGTCGGCCCCGTCATTACGATCGATTGATCGATCCTGTCACTACGATCGATCGGTCGGTCTTGTCACTATGTTCGATTGGCCGGACCTATCACGCGCTGTTAGACAGCCGAGTCATGCAATCTTTGTGTACTCTTTCGACCCTTCTCCATGATCAGACTCGAGGAGTAGGGAGCTTATGGTTGGGTTGGTCATGCTGAACCCAGGCCCAGATGTAAAACCGCATGTAGGCTGGCCCAGACGTAAAACCGCATGTAGGCCAATCGGCCCATTCACAAACGATGACTTAAACCTAGCAGGAATTTCTTATATAAGGTATTACCTCACCTTGAAACAAGTACGAGACTAGAACCCTAATTTTCTCTATTCTTAGCCACCAAAACCTTCACCAAAAGACTAACTTGAGCGTCGGAAGGGCCTGCCGGCAATCAACCCTCAGCGTGCCTTTTGTTATTTTGCAGGTGTTCTTTAGCTAAAGTCAGCCAGAATCATGGATCCAAGCAACAACGTCCAGCCCCATCAAGCTCAAGCAAAACCAGGAGGTGTAGCTGGTTGGTCTTCTTTTTTACTTATGCTATGAATATCCTCCCTGGCTTCTTCCAGATTTCCAATGATAACATGTGCGTGCTTTATATTGAGGACCTTTTCCTCTACCTGACCTATTGCTTTGTTTAATTCAGGATCTTTTATGAACAGTTTGCTTTGTTTACGTCTTGGTTTTCATAGGAACCTATATTCCTTCTTGTTGATCGCCATTCTTTCTTTAGCTTGGGAGCCACTGGTTTCCAATTGTAAGGGACTTACATCTGGTCTTCAAAGGTGTTTCCCTCCTCATTCATTCTCAAGGTAGGAATATATTCAAGTAAATCCTTAGAAGGGTCCACTAAGATATATATTCCAGCAAAACTAACCCTTGTGGGAGTGATAGTAGGCTCATCAATATAGATAGGCTTTCCAATGTAGATGTTTAAATGACTCAAACTTTTAGTAGTCCAGTAATCCAATGGAATATTGTGTTAGATTGGTCCAAATGAGTATCGCTTTTTTCCTTAGATCTCCCATTCTTATGCCTGGTTTTCAAGCTTGGAGAAGTAGGGACTGGGAATTGAAAAACCATGGTTCTGCTTCCAAGATTTTTGCAACTGGAGTTTTGGAACTAAAATTTAAAGAGGAAGATGTTTTGATCATTAAGAAGTACATGCTTAAACTTTCCATTATTTTGCAACCCCAAGAGTTAAGAGCTTAGAAGGATGGCCTTCTGACCATGAAGAAACCAATGAGAGTGGCTTCCATTTCTTCATCCCCTCCTTTAGAATATCCATAGTTAAGGCAACAATGGATTTGCCATCTTCGACTCTAAATGGGCAGAAGTGGAGCTAAGATGTGCCTTTTGTATCGTCTAAGACTTGCTTTTAGGTTTTTTTGGGGGTTAGGATTATTGGTTTTTGTGGGGGTTGGTTAAGATTGACATGAGTAGGGTCTAAGGTTGTCAAAATAGTTAAGGCAGTTTGATTAGCAAGAATTGACTGGGAGGGTGTTGACACGTCTACTTTATGTAAACTTTTCTCCAAACCAAGAAAATAACTCTAGGAAGCAGGGACTAACATTGTTAAAAGATTAATAGGCAAGACTGAGGTTTGAAAAGATGAGAAGCATGTCTTAATTAGCTTAGATGGGAATTGAAGGAGGAGATGGAGGTTGGAGGGAGAAAATAGCACTATAGTAGTAAGGTTTTCCAAAGTATAGTAGTAGGAGGAATACTAAAGGCGGGGGAGTAGAAGAGCAAAAATTATAGGACATGATATGGATACTTCTTTAATCAACTTAAACAAGAATATTTTTTTTTCTTCTTTCTTTCTTTTTCTTCTTTTTTTCTTTTTTCAGAGTTAGAACATTATAACTTTAATTTTTACAATTTCATTTATTAATAATGAAAATTAATTAATTTAATTATTAATTATTTTTAAAAATAAGATATTTAATTTACTATTATATTAAACTAATGAATATGTTGTTAAAGAATTTAAATATAATAAAAAAATTTAAAAATAATATTTAATTTTATCATATTCTTAATTTAAGTAATGATATATAAATATGATAAGTTCATATGTTTGACATGTATCTTTCTTATAATTAACTAATTCTCAATTGCTCTATGAGACATAACTATCACGTGAAATGTCAATTATCTAAAGGATATTAGATTAATAAAAATTAACAACAAAATTTAACAGAATATTGGTTATGTACATTTTACAAAATATAAGAGATTTTTAAAATACAAGATATTTTGTTAAAATGGATGAAACTAAAAAAAATAAGTGTCTTTTACTCAACTATTAATTTTAATAATTTGTATTAAGTAGAATAAGATGATAAATTAGAAGTTTTGAAGGTGCTTGGCTTGGAATTTGGAGATATTTAGTATTTTGATAATTCACCTATTTGCATAATAATGATGTAACGCAATGTTAAATTATTTTTGTTTTATTGATATAATCGTGTGTGTTATAGTTGATGTGATACAATTTAATTACTTTAAATATTGTTATAAGATTAAATTAATTCTTGGGCTTTCTTTTTTGTTATTTAGATTTGGGTTAATCTTGGGTTGAACCACGACTTAGTCAATTGCTATTTGATTTGCTAATATAATAGGGTTAATTATAAAACAAATCTCAAATTTTGCTTAATTTTGTAATTATAGTCTGAACTTTAAAAAGTAAAAATTAAGTATCAATTTTTCAATTTTTTTCAATTCGAATCCGATGTTAGTGCCCCCTTTAGGTTTGTTGACGTGATTTGCTCCATGTTCCAGAAACCTTAATTAATAATAAGTATCAGCAAAATTAACACAACTAATAAATATTAATGAAACGACATCGTTTAACTACGCAACTAAAATGATGTCATCATTAAAAAATAACTTAGTTTAATCCCTAAATCAGTTTACGCAGCCTCAATACCCTCACTCTTTGTTTTTAGTTTGTTCTTCCGACACCTTCATCCTTCTTTTTCTGGTATGTTGCGATGTGAGACTAGCTTGAGACGTAAGTAGAATAAACTGAAAATGAAGAGCTGAGAGCGTTGGAGAATAAACAGAAAATGAAGGATAAAGACATCGGGAGAACAAACTGATAAAAAAGGAAACAAACTAAAAACGAAAGGTGAGGGAGTTAAGAGAAAAAACTAAAAACGAAGGATGAGAATGTCGAGATTGCGTAAACTGATTTAGGGATTAAACTACGTCATTTTAGTTATGTGATTAAATAATGTCGGTTCATTAATCTTCATTAGTTGTGTTAATTTTAACTAACATTATTATTAGATAGAGTTTCTGAAACATATATCAAACCTGCCAGCAAAGCTTAACGAAAACACTAATGGCAGTCTAGAATTAAAAAAAAATATAAGTTTGAACATTTATTTGCCACTTTTTGATACTCGGACTATTATTGTAAAAATTGAACAAAATTTTTGATTATTTTTTAGTTAACCTAATATAATAAAATAAAAAGATTCGTCCATCTTATATTGTTGAATTCTCCACAGGCACTACCTTGAGAGGGGATGTAGTAAAAGCGATTGTATAGTTATTTGATAAAAGTTGCATTGTAAATTGAAGCAGTTATAGAGTGAGAGACAATAAGCTCCCCACGAGAAACGGTATCCCGTATTAGTATCCAAGAAATTGCTCATCTCATAAGCAAAGGGGAGGCTTTCTGCAGCAAAATCTCCAAAATTAACCACATCCAAAAACTTTATAAAGCAGCAATTCCAAAAGCATTTACAGATAATATGAGAAGATGCAACCAAGAAATCCTGATCAGGAAATCATCCACAAACGAAAGCCTATATATCCATTTGGCAAGCATACCTAAGAACAAATCTAGGAGAAAGAAGTCAGCATCAGTAGGTTTGTCCCTACTGGAATTGAAACAGCTCACCGTTTTCCATGTCAGAGACATCAGCTACTGATGTTAGTGTAGCTGCTTCGCTTACGTCACCAAGTTCAGCCTACAATAGTTGTCCAAAATATCATGGGTCATGTACATCAAAATTTCAGGTTCCAATATCAAATCCTCAACAGTACACCGAAGTTACGAATGGTATTCAACATGCATTACAGTTGACACATGATAGTTCACTTATTAGCAAGATAGTGAGTTGTATTCTCATTAGTGAAAGGTTTAATTTTGACTGCATATTTGGTGAAGGCATGATAGTTCACCAGTTAGCAAGACAGTGAGTTTCATTCATGAAAGGCTAAATTTTGAATGTAAATTTGGTGAACGCATTTTATCACGAATTTTACTTCATTGGAGAACTCACTTGGACAATCAGATTCTCAACTATATCCAGTTGCATGATACAGGAAACCAAAATAATAAAACATCCAGTTGCATGATACGGGAAACCAAGATAATGAATAAAAGGAATGCGCAAGTCCTAAAATTCACATGCATTCAAACTAGAACTATTTCCAATAGCCAAAGCAATCAAGTCCAGTGTCAAAAGATGAAAAGAGATGGAAGGTCCAAACAGCAACCAGTCGGATCAGAGTTTCATTCCTCAAATTGCATAGTCAAAAAAAATTTCCAAGTTACATACCTTAGATTGCCCGTATCGTTCAAGTACTCGACGGTATTGCTGGCGTGCTTCAAGTGAATCAACCATCTTGAGAACATGAGACACAGCCTCATCAACGGCTCCATCCACCTTCTGTCTGCGGAATACCTTGAGGATATCTTCATCATCACTGCTATCATCAATGCACTCTATGTCATTCCGGAAACCACGTAAACCAACTCCTTTCCGCCGCCACCGAAGCATAGCCTTCTCAAGAATTCCAACGGACCAACAAATTACCCTGTAGTACTTCCTAGCTTGATAGCCTCTCACATGGGCCTGCGAAAAACATACAAAAGAGTATGATCTTAAATACTTCACCCCTCAAGTTCAATGTTAGCAAGTTGCATGGTTCATTGCTTATGCAAGTTGACATTTGGATTGTGCGATCTCGGTCAACATTCATAGAGCTGAAGTGTTAGTCTTTCTTCTTCTTCACGTACATGAAGAGTATCTCCTCATTACAGAATGATGAAAAACCAATGAGAAGACAAGTAATACCTGTATCTTCACAACTTTTTGTCGAAATGCAAGAAAATTCTTTCGACCTTTCCATCCTCGATACTTCTTCTGTATAGATAGAGCAGCTGAATTGCAATCTCGAGTACCAAATGCCATCTTGAATGCTGCAGAAAGACCTTGAAGATCACCAGTATTGAAACCATACTCATCTGTAATAGCAGAGGAATTAGCTTCTCTCTGTTGACGCTTTTTGAAAGAATGTGCTCGGAAAGCAGCCTGTATTCTGGCAGCTGCCAGAGCTGCATTACGGACAGCAGCTAAAGTGTGCTTCATCGAGACCTGATCTTCAAAGAAACCTATGTTCATAGTTGAAATGCTACTTACAGTTCCTTCAGCTTGGACCTCCGCCAAGCCTTTAGAAAGTTCACTTTCTTCTAGTCTGAGAGATGACAGATGGCTAGTTAGTGCCACCTCTGAAAGATAGCCTGCGAGTCCTTTATGCCCACCGGTAGCAGCAAGAAAAGCTGGAGTTTTGCCAATAGGATCTTGTGCATTAGGATCTGTCACAACTCCAGCAGATGCGCCATAAGCTAAAAGAGCTGCCACCATATTTTCCCTGTTGTACACACTAATCTACGTCATTTCAAAAATCAGAGGAATCCAGCAGTCATTTGATAAGGTCTACCCCAACCCCTAACCACAACTTTTCTTTTCTTTCAGTTAATAGTGAGAAGCAGTAGATAGAATCCCATTACAATCCCACTCACTGTCCTCACTAGCAAGTTAAGCATCTTGATTTCATGAGAATTGAAACTACTTAAGCATAAAAACTAACAATTGATTAGCATCCCCTACATCCAAGGATTTGTATGTAGAACAGAGTTTTTGTTTACCTTCCAAAACGTGCTGCCCAATGAAGAGCAGTCCACCCATTAATGTCACGAAAATCTACATTGACACCGTTATTAAGAATTGGACCCAAGGCCCACTCATAACCCAACCCAGCAACCATGTGAATAATTCCTTGCTCATTCTTGGACAAGGAACATCCAGAATCAGCATGTCTTTCCTTAGACTTGCATGAAAGCCATTGATGTAACTTGTCTTTTATAAGCTGTTGCAAGAGAAAGTCAATAGTGCTTGATGAAGTTCCAATGCCCAATAAAAGAGTCTCTATGACATGACTCCATGAATCATCATTGGCTTTCAATTCTCTAAGAAAATGAATTCCCGTTACCATGCGTTCTCCTTTTTGTAAAGAGGAATCAGGCAGAAGCATCTGCACAAATCTGACAAGTAACAATAGTTCTTCTGGATTCTTAGTAGCTTCCACCAGGGATTCATTACAGCAAGAACAAGCAGTATCTTTAGCTCGATACTCAAACTCTTTGATCTCGCTGCAGGGTTCCTTATTGCCAGATGTAATGCAGAGACTGACTTTTCCAGGAAGGTGAGGAGGAGCTTCGCAGCAGAGAACACCTTCCTGAATTATTTGAAGAGGAACCTCAGTTTCACCAAACATGCATGCTAATACAGATTCTGATGGATCACAAATAAAAGATCCAACAAGGATGACCTGCATAGAAAGAGTTCAACCTCATAAATTAACTTAAATTTCTTCTCAGGAAAAAGAAAAGTAAAGATTCGTCACTAGAATATTAAATGTGTCTCCTTGCCCAGCCACAAGGGAATAGTCAAACCAAGCTGCTACTAGACAAGGAGTAGGGAAACGCGACTTGAGATCAACAACATTAAGGATACAGTGGTGGTCCTCAATAATTTTGTGATGCAATGGAACTATAGTGATGTGCAGATTTAACAACTTACAATCACTTACAACCTTCATCTCATAGCAACTTTATCATCATCAAATCCAGGAATCCATGAATGACAGAGAACTATTAGGAAGTTGGATAAGAACTTTACCCAATCTAGTACTTGTTAACTAAAGATTGAGAAATGACTTATTTCTATAGTTCACTAAGGCAATGAATAAGCAGATTCTTTCAATAACACCTCATAACCAAAAGAGTAATAACGTAGCAAAGAATTCAATAACACAAAGTCTATGAAGAGGCATACTTTTGTAGCTTCGGTAGCATAACCCCATTCTGGTGATATCGCACGGATTCTGAACTTCAGTAGTTTCGCAACGATCAAACTTGAGCCAACTGCAGTAGGCAGTTGGCCTTGTTCATTTAGCATTGAATTGTAATCAGAACAGATGTCATGGATTTCTGGAATCGAAGAATACAGTTTGAAGTTTCCAACTTCTTGACGTACTGAAGTAGAAGCTGGTAACATAGAGAGTTGTCAAAAAGGTCATAAAATTATAAGCTCAATAGCCATCAAGAGCAGCACAAACATACAGTTTCCAACATTGCTTCTGCTGGAATTTGGCCAAGTTTGTTCTTGGGATCCAATTGGTTCCTTTCTCAAAGTAGAATCGAGTTTTTCCTGCTGCAGAGCCATGAAATGGACCTTATAAGAAAATCTAAAATCAATTCTACATGAAAAGAAGCATACAAGTTCTTGAAAAGAGTCTAAGCACATGAACAATCCAAAAAGGAATGCTCAAAAGCAAATAACTCTAGAATGTAATCCAAGTTATTTGGGTATTATTTTAGATATCAATAACATTCATTATATCCAAGTGCTTTCACCTGGAAATCAATCACGAATGAACTGTTGCATGACTCCAACATCTTGTTCCAGGACAAGGAATCTTCACTTCCAACAGTGTAATCATAAGACTGTTGATAGGCACAGTGATCCCCTAGGTAACATAATAGCTGTTATTAGCTCTTTCCATACAGTTTTTGACAAATCACAATCAAAAGTATAAAAATGAAAAAGAATGAAAAGAATAAAATGTGAAAGAATGAAAAGCTCCATTTAGCCAACCCCAACTAGCTTAAGACAGGCACATGGTTGAGCTTAGTCAAGGAAAGAAAAGAAGAGATAAAAAAAGTATATGACAATTAAGTGTTCAATGTCACTGATTAAGTAGTGACAATCTGAAAAAAAGGAACATGGTTAGTAGAATAAATTCCCCAAAAAAGGGATCAGGATAGTAATCTAGCTGAATAAATGAAAATCTGAAACTCTGCCCAAAACAGGAAAAAAAATCAAAAAATCCATCTTGAATCAATGCAAGACTGTTTGATTGAAATTCCATCAGATAAATTTGGTTGCATACCACATGTCCAGGTTCATGCTGTAAAGTGAAAAATTGGAATTACCTATAGTGCCTTGCTGATTGTTCAGTGTATCAACATCCTTGATGCTGTCCTCATCCAAACTCAACTGTTCTTCCAACTGTTGTAAAAATTGACTAACATCATTATTTGGAGAACTAACCAATTCTGCTGTAGTATCTACCCCATCGTCCTTGATAACTCTTTCAAAACTAACTTCTGCATACCCTGGGCTACAAAAGTTCTTGTGCGACTCACATTTATGACTCATCATAGAAGTAGATTCCTGATTGTGCATAGTATTAGAGCTTGGAGTTGGAATAAAAACAGAGGAAGATTCAGGTGATGAATCTGCAACAGATCCTGGAGATCGTTTTCCCTATATACGAAAAAAAGAGAGGACCTTTTACATCAACTTGAAACTCAAAACATAAGCTTCCAAAGCTCTAAAATGTAAAAAAAATGAGACACGTGTCTGTTGTTTAGAATAGCCTCACATAGATCAGCAAACTTAAAATCAAAATGGTTCCAACTTCCACAACATATAACTAAAAAGATGGCAAGTGAATTGTCTAAATAATAAAGTTTGAAATAATGCTATCACCATCAAGTTCCGAAAGTACATGAAATTGTATAAGATCTCTAACTTTTATATTCATTCTGGAGAACTAACCTCGGTAATCTCTCTATAATGAACAAGAACAATGTGCTCATATGCCCTGTCAATGAAAGTAAAATATGAGAAGTTTTCAATACGATAGAATGATCTAGATTTCTTATTCCTCTTAAAGATAACTTCCATCTCAATAATACACATCTGCTTCCAGATAGCCTCCGTCAGCAGTTCTTGAAGATAGTAATCCACAAATTTAAAATGTCAAAAGAAAGGAGCCAACAAGTGGCGGCCAACTTACGGGTCAAGCATCCAGTAGCTTCTTCTCTGAAAACTTGGGTTTTGTTCTCCACGTGCATAATAACAATTTAGAGCTTCAATCTTTCCAACCTAGAACGAAACACTAAATTAACCAAAGCAGGACCAGCCATAAATGAATGACATAAAAATACATATTTTGTTTTATTAAATTGTTAAAACCACCCAACATTCATTCCCCTTTGCCTGATGCCTATGAATGATACTAACATCTAGCAGAACCTATTCCTGCTTTCTGAGGGCTTCGATGGTGAACAAAGCTACAAAACAATTAAAGAGAAAAGAGAAACTTTTCAATAATGAATAGGAAAACTTATGCAATGGAATTGGGATATAAACCTTAAGTCGTTCATGTGCCTCCCCAACGTTTCTTCCATCCTTCTTTTTACGCCAATTATGACCATCCCTACGAAAGAACCGAACAACCCTCTTGTCAAAAAGAAACACCGACCCACCTGTCAACCAATCCGGTTAGAACTATAAGCCGCCTACAAATTAGCCTATACCAGTAAAGAACATCTACACAACCAGAGGAAGAAGAATAACATGAAAAACTTACTAGTTGGCTTATGTGGAGGTTCTTGAGTTAGCTGGTATTTGTCATGGTTCTGTAAAATTGAGAACACCTCTGCTGGCTTCAGCCACCTCTTTTGTGTTTCTTGAAACCAAGACTTATCAGTATCATATCCTGAAAGTTTGAAAACAGAGAACTCGTTGTAAAAGAATCATCTAATCAAGAAGAAAGAAGCTATAAAAAATTCACAACATTCCTCACCTGATTGCAGCATATCTGACGAGAAATCAACTTGATTTGCAAATTGCGATTCACTCCGCTTCAGCTTAGCTAATCAACTTCGTTGCACTAAAATACTAAACATGTGGGCCATCAGCCACTAATGCCTCTGCAACTACAAGACAAGAGAAAGGTTAAGGTAGGACGTAGTCAGCACCCCTGTGTTTCACGAGTTTCATTCCTATGATGTACAGAATATCGAGATTCCACCTATAATGATGTTTACAATTAACTACTCACTATTGGCCTTCTTAAATTCATTAACCAAAGCACCCCCGTAAGTTTTCATACTTATTTTCAGTGACGCGAGTGAACAAAGGCTCAAATATAAAGGATTTTTTATGTGCGAAAACAACACTGACTAAGACTAACTCGCAAAAATAATATCCAACAACATAGATATTTGCACCTTGTAGATCATTGATGTTGTATCTAAGAAGCATAGATACGGAAAAGGACACGCGACACAACGCGGACATGAACACGAACACAGAAATATACCAACTTTTAAAATTTGGTGGACACGGACATAGCATATATATATATATTGCTATATATATATTAAAATTTAGAATTAAGAAAAAAAATTCAGAATTCATAATACAATATATATTGATTGATGTGTTTCAAGACTTCCAATATCTTAATAATTCATATATATTTTGTACTTTATAAGCCCCTCTCAAAAAACATAGAGCATATATATACACTTTTTGTGAGTGTCTGTGTCAAACATGTGTCTGACATGCGGACATAGCTTCATTTTATCGTGTCCGTGCTTCTTAGCGTTGTATCAATTATACACATATTTTCTTAACTATTTTGTTTTATTTATACTACTTTATATTATTTAGTTTTTGATATCTTTTCAAATAATTATGTAAATCAGAAGTTGATATGATTTTATTCAAGAATTAAAGGTGATTTTAAGCAAGAACTCGAACCAATTCATAATACTTGGGGAAAAGAAAATCTTTGGTCACCGGTTCAAATTCGGTAGGGTCCGGCTCACACCGATGTACTAACCATACCTTAGAAGGATCAAATGCAAAAAGTGACACAACTTGAGCTACGATCATATAGGAGGTTGTGTGCATGTCATTAAGAAAATAACTAGATCCACAATTGAAGACACATTTGTGTCAGAGGCTATGTATTCATTTTAAGGAAATAGTGAGATCCACGGCATAGAGACATGGTCGTGCCAGAGGTTGTGTTTATTACCCCCAAAAAAAAAAACACTAAAGGATCTAGGTTATGACTGTGGGGTAGACCATGATATATGCGAAGTAAAACATACTTAAGGGCGAAAAAAAAACTCTAAAATTTAATAGAAGAACACATTAAAGAAACACCATTTTCTCTCTAAAAGTTAGGTTAAATATCGGAAGGCTTCAATCTAAGGGGTGTGGTTGAGTGGTATGGACTCATTCATCCTTAACAAAAAGTCAAGGGTTCGATCCTTGACTTTAGATATGGAGCAACCTTAAATTCTTGGGCCAGCTGTCCCACTCTGTGAGGTGCCTACAAACCAGCGAAGGGATTAGTCACTGGATCCGCCGGTGGATACCCTGGTCTAAGATCAAAAAAAAATATCGGAAGGCTTCCGACCTTTGGAAAATCAGTTTTAAGCTATCTTTTATTAGAGAATTAAGATTCATACATCATCTTAATGGATCAAGCCGTTAGTGGTTTTGGGGAGTTTATTTATATTTACTTCTACTATGATTTCTCTATCTTTATAATTTGATTTGGACATTTTTTAGCTAAATTCTTCTTTTATATTTAGATAGAGAAAATCCTAAAGGTTATTTTTATATGAATTGATTTAATTTAATTTATAAAATAGGGTTTATTTATGTGAGCTGTCTTTATTAATCTTAATGATGATTTAATCATGTTAATATGTAAATCTAATTTTAATTTACTCATGGATGACTCGACAAAGCTTGTGTTGTAAGTTGGTCCTGACCTAGTAAAACTCAAAGAAGACCTATATGATCTTGCCAATGCTAGGGTTAAACCTTTTATAAAATTTGATAAAGCTTCATCCATTTAATGGGTGCTAGCATCGGTAGAGATACGAATTAAATAATCACATAGCAAATAATTATAGTTTAAGAAAGTTAATGAAATGTTTGATATATCCTTATTAATAATATGTGTAATTAAGATATGAGAGAAATTAAAGGGTAATTTTGGAAGTAAAATCATAAATATGCATAAAAAGTCACGAACGACACTTATTTTGAATAATTAAAATCTCTCTAAAATGACATTTATTTTAAACAAGAGGGAGTATAATTTTAGTGTTTAAATAGTTATGTCAGGCTAGAGAATGTCCAAATTATAGGTTAATTAACTAATGAAGTAAAAACTTATACTAGGAAAAGAACTTATCTAGATATAGTTATTTGATTACATTCTCTTCAGATTAATTATCTTATTAATTTTTTGTAACTATTGTCATAAGTTTTATTTTATGATCCATTATTCTAGAAATCCAAGAAAACCATCATTTTATTCATTACTTTTATACTAATTAATAATGTTAGGATTCTTCTATTCTTGTGCTTGCTTGTAGGATCGATACCCTCCTTACTATTATATTATTTACCAATAATAGGTGCACTTGCCTAGTTAATGAGTGATAGATGTTTAATAAAATTTTGGTATCGTTAATATATAAATATATATTAACTACACATTTGCCAACTAATAATTAGTATCGTTAATATATAAAGAAATTAAAGTGAATTAGAAGTGAATTAAAAGCATTATTTGTGAAGTATTTTTCAAAAATTAATATCTACGTACTTTCATGGAGGAAGAAGAAAACAAAAATAATATTAAAAGGCAACTAAGAGGCGTGACTATTGTGCTTAAGAGAGGCAGAGCACAGCAAAATAAACAAGAGAGGACCCAGGAGTTTGAGTGCGCAGTAGCCAATAGGAAGCAAAATTAACAAATACGTTGTGGATTTACGGTGGCAATTAAGGGCTCAAGACGCAGAAGCAATGACGCACAGGTGGAGGCAAGAAATGAAATCAACAGCGGGAGACACAATAAAAGGCAGCTGAGGGTTTAACAGGTGGCGTAAATGGCCCAAGGAGATTGGATCAATGGCACAGAGCACGCAACAGGGGCGTTTTGCGAAAATCACGAAGCCAACGCACAGGAAAATAAAAGCATTAAAATCAATTGGGCAAGAGGAGGCAACACGTGGAGAACGCATAAGGCAGCTGGGATTTAAAAACAAAAGAGCAGGTTGCATTTAATTGGAACGAAATACAAGGAATATCACGCAATAGGGTGACCATGGAATAAACGAGGATCTGCGTGCGTGAAACAAGGACGCAACAGAGGGGCATCTCCAATCAAAGGCACCAAAACATTAAATTTAGTGTTTTGGTACAAAAAATTCACTCCAACCAAGACATCAAAACATCAAATTTGATATTTTGATGCAAAAAATCCACTCCAACCAAGACACTAAAATACCAAATTTTTTGGTGCAATGAATAGTAATACACCAAACACACTAAATTTGGTATGTTACTATTCGTTGCACCAAAAGTATAAAAAGACAACTTTATCTCTTTACTTTTTAGCATTTTCCTTTTATGTCCTTGTCTCAAATTGATTTATTTACAAAATTTACTTTGTAATTAAAGTTAACATATTTATTACTTTACACAAAATATATCATTACAAAGATCTCATTGAGACATTTAAAACGAGACTAATATTGAATATAATATTAAATTTATTTTAAATATTTATTTATAATTCTTATTTATAAGTGTTATAAATTCATTAATAAAATATGTTAAGAACATAATTAAACTAAAATTAGACTCGAAATTATAATTAAACTAAAATTACAACAATCAACTTAAAAGTAAAACTAAAGTACTTGAAAACATTAAATTAACATAAATAATTAATAATTTGGAAGGTCATCCTCATTTCCTCCATTATGAACTTCATAATGTACTAATTGAATATTTGTGAGAACGATATGGAAATTCAAATGATTAGAGGTTAAATGAGAAATTTTAATCAGTTTATATTTGTGTATGCCATTAATTTGTTGTTGCAATAATATATTTTGTAAATAATATTAATTTAATATAAAGTGTATATTAATTAATTAGAATAATGATTTTTATTTTTAATTTTAATAAATAAATTAACAAATATAAATTATTTTATAAATATAAATTAATTTAATTAATAACTAATTTATTGTGGTTATATAAATATAAATTGATTTAGTTAATAACTAAATTATTGTGGTATATTCTTTGAAAAAAATTGGTGTAAAATAGTTGGAGTAACACCAAATTTGGTGTAAAATTTTTTTAAGAATATTTCACTTTACATTAAATTTGATGTAAAAATTTGGTGCAATGGTTGGAGATGCCCGCGTAGAGGAGAATTAAATCATAAATAGCCAAGGGAAAAGGACGGAGACACGCGGCAGGCGCGTCAAGAGAAGCATTTAATGAAATAAATCAGAGGGAAAATAAGCAAGCAAGAGGGCTGGCGTGAAAATCAACGAGAACAGCTGGAGGCAGCTTAAGGCATCAAGACAAAATCAGCTACAGCAAAAAAAACGATGACGCAGCAATATGGAATTAAATAAGAAATCACGCAAAGTGAAGGGGGGGCGAAAAAGCACACAGAGTGGAAAAAAAGAAGTGAGGAGCAAATGAGTTAAGAGGGCTTGACAAGTGACCTTTATTGGTCACGTGGAGGGACAAAAAGCATCCAATTGATTTCCAAATCAATTGGAGCTACAGTACTAATATGTATTCAACTTTCCATTAAGGGCATTTTTCTCACCATCCTCGTCACCACTACCCCCTACTTCACCTTTTAGTAGTGCTCTACGCCCAAATGCAGGGGAAAAGAAGAGCAAGTCCAAGGTGTGGATCATTGTTAGTTTTTTTTTTTGTAAGTTTATATCTTTGATTGAAGTTATTTGTAATTTAATATATGATACTATTATTTTATTTAATAATGGTACTTTTTATCATTATGTATTATGTTAATTATATTTGATATTTTAACACTGAAGGTAAAAATCTATGAAATGATTAATTATGATGAGAACGTAATTTTAATATTCGTTTTGTATTTATGGATTACTTCTAAATTATTCATAATTGAATTTTCATCGAGACGAGATATTGATAGAATTTTAAAACTAGCACATGTTATATTTAATTCTTATTAACAAAATATTTGATCTCATAAATTAAAGTATGGAGATATTTAAATAAATGTGCAAGTGCTTGTTATCACTAAGTTGGGTCGATTATAAATATTTCAAATAGAAGATTACTTATATGTATGAGAATTTAAATGCATTATTTTTATAATTAATTTGAAATTTGTTCAAAATAACAAAATCTTTGTAAAAGTAAAAATGGTAAAAATAGCTCTGCTTAGTCCAAATTGTATTATTTAGTTTTCAATTTGGAGTTTATGCCACAATATTGCTTTGGTCTCTATTTGCACAGCTCTCCACCTCATCGTCTTTTCCGTCACAATATGACAAGACTTGCAACCTTCAACACTCGACAGGCAGCCACAAAAATCCTATCCAACTAAACTTCGGAACGTCAAAGCCTGATTAAACTCAACTTTGAACATAATAGTTTACACTACAAGAAAAGTGTTGTTTAGTGACGAATATTATCGACGAATATTTTTTAGATTCTGTCGGTAATAGAAATTAGCGACAGAATTAACCGACAGATAAAAGCGTCGTAAAAATAGCCGCGGGTAAATTTACTGACGAACACTTTATATAACCGTCGGTGAATATACCGACGATTGGCTGTGACCGTTGGTAAATTTACTTACGGCCATTTTGTTTTCGTTGGAATATTTGCAGACAGTATTGGTTATTCTGTCAGTAACATTACTGATGATTACAATTAAATTGTCAGTGAATATACTGACAGTTCAGCAAATCCTGAGGGTGAAGTTGGCAAGTAGCTGTCAATATTACCGATGGTGATTATTTGCTTCGTCAATAATATCATGGATTTTACCAATAGTTTGTTGTGCTCCATCGATAAATATGATGGATTTTACTGACATACTTGTATTTTCCATTGGTAAATATTTTTTAAAAAAATTTAAAAAATCTTGACATTAAATTTTATTTTATGATCTTATGGTTAATGCATAATTTCAACAATTATGAATTATCTGTGCATAATATTTTGATGTGTTTATATATTTAATTTGTTTAAACAAAAAGTTGATTGATGATATAAAGTTAAAATTATCTTAATTGATAATAAAAACATTAAATTGTACATAATAAGTATTTGTAATTCAAATGAAATGACTACAAGTATACTATTATCCTAGTGACCATGGATGCTCTGAGGTGCTACCCCTCCTTTTCAACTCATCCACCTCATTACGGAGCTGAGCTATGTACTCCATCAATGTCTGCACTATGCTATGAAGCTCATTGACTTCATTGGTTGTCAACTGTCTACTAGATATTACTGTACTAGACGTGGAAGATTGCGAATAACATGTGTTTGTAAATGAACCTAACCCGAAGATCCTTCCAAGACGGTCCCTACCACCCACTACATCAAGATACTATATCAAAATATGTCTGACTCTCATCAACAACTTGTTCGTGCTGAGATTGTCGTTGAATGCTTTCTTGTATTTAGTCCTATTAGGAGGTAATGTTTATATTAGTAAGTGATCATTATTAAGAATATGCATATTGAATAAAAGCTTCAACTCCCTCAACAAACTCAGGATTAATGAAATCTTCAGGTGTTAATCGTTTATACATCCAAGATCTATCAACATTACTCATTTATGCAAAACTGTTAATTTTAAACGGTGATTCCATAGTTAATATCCTTCATATTCACCAAAGTTTACAGAACATCTTAACTTTACATAACATCCCCTAAGTATTAACAATTTAAATTAATCACCAAAGTTTACACCTATAAATCAAAAAAATAAGTTCTCGTTGTGACTCCTAAGCTCGTAGTATTTTTCAACATAAGCCTCGTGGGACTTACATCACAAGTTATGTGTTAAGGTTTATAGGTTAAGATCAAAAGTATTTATTAACTGAACATCTATCTTTTTGTTGTAATCATATATGTTAGAAGAGAATTCAAAGACGTATTTAAGAACGTGAAAGGAAAAATTCTTCGTCAGCTTAATTTGATATGAGAACATAAAATGAATTACTTAATTTAATAAAGTTGGTATTTTTAATTGGATGGTTTAGATATTGTTATTGAAATTTAAAATTAATGTTAGAAGTTTGATATTTAAACTAAATTAATTATGTACTAGTAACAAATATAATAAATAAAGATAAAAATATGAATACTTTAATTAATACATTATTGTAACATATACAAATTGTGTAATATGTTTAGAAGAAAATTATTATTATATTAAAAAATGCGTGTAAAGATTTGCACATAAAAAGTAAAGAGAACCTAATCAATTCAAAGAGCATCAACGAAATAATCTATTGACATAATTCAGATATTTGGAATTATAAGTCAAACTCATCCTATATTAATTCAATGATAAACCAAAGTTCATACCACTAACAAGTTTTGGCTGGTGCCGGTCATTTACATTAAAAATGCACAAAGTTCAAATGAGATATTCAAACCACAAACAAATACCCAAATTAAACGAAGTACACAAAAGCCTAGTAAATAACAAAACTCACTTACCTCAACCGACACTCAAAAGAAATCAATGAAGTACGTGAAGGAAGAAGATGACGGAGCTAAAATGAGCTAACAACCAAAGAAATAACCAAAACAAAGCAAATAAGACAGCGAATATCAAAGCAATACGCAAATTGACATAAAGACATGTTCAGAACTCAATGTTATAGCATTTGATTGTCTTCATGTCATGCAAGAAAATCCAAGTGATTCGTTTCTTTTTTAAGTAAATTAGTGAGAGCTTCATCAATTGAAATTAAATTTAAAATGTTCCATAAGAAAGATCTAAATTAACTGTTGAAACATGGTATTCGTATTATTTGATAGTCACAAGAACAAGAGTCCAAGGTATAAAAAGAGTTTACGAAAACAATCCCTACAAATCTGCCATACAATCCCTACAAATCTGCCGCATCTCACTAATTAGCACAAAATCAAACAGTCCATAACTAGGAGATATCCAACACTCCCCCTCAAGTTAAGTGATGGAGTCGCCAATCCTTAACTTGCTCAAAGCTG
>JAOSBP010120474.1:0-22718 GCA_027563825.1 Erythroxylum mucronatum
TTGTACAAGCGATTGCCTTTAGGGCACTACTCTAACAATCTCACAATACAAACATAAGTCGAGTTGTGTCACTATACAAGTCGAGGTATGGGTATCGTGACTGCATAAGTCGAGTTATGACATGCATACCTCGAGTTATGACATGCATACCTCGAGTTATGCCATTGCACAAGTCGACTTACACTAACAGCACTATCTTCGATAGAAATTGTAACCTGAATTCAACAATTAAACTATATTGATGTAGGTAGAATTAGACAAAGTTGTCTTCATTAAAGTTGTAGCATACACTCTTAGCTTTCCAATGGCATAAGGTTTGTAATTTTATTACATCAGAATTGAGATATGACTTTTATAAGTTTGAGTGTCACGTCAGGAGTGCACGAGAGTGACCGATGGAACTCACCGAATTAGGTAAAACACGGGTTTTTAATTTTCTCATTACAAATTGGAGCTTCCAACCTTCTTCTCACACGATCTTCACCCGATCCTCTCGTAATGTAGCCTTGCAATAAGTATCGAGACTAGGCCCAACATTTTTGTTATCAGAGCCTATGGTTTTTAAGGATTCCTAGGCTTAGAATAAGTAGTGATATGAATTATTATGTGTGATTAATTGTTTGCATTGTTGAATTGATTGATTGCAATAAGTGACTTGCATATCATGCACATATGTAAGAAATAAGATTAAAAGAAAATGTAAGCTAAATGTTAATGTTTAAATTGAAGGAGTAAGATGCCACCTCGTAGAAGAATACGAGGAGTTTTACAAGGATCTGTTGCACTTGATTCTCCGACAAGAGAAGAGGGCACTGATGAGTCTAGAGCCCCAGGAAATGCTGAGGCTTCTGGAGGATATGGTAGTGAGCCCTTTCGATCACAAACGCATGAGTCACCTCTTCCATAAGAGCAAGTGCCTACTCCCTTAGATCCTAGACTGTTCCAAGCCTTTGCTCAGGCTTTTGTCCAGGCCATGGGCCAGATACTACAAACTTCTACCCCAGCCCTAGCTAAGAAAAGAAAACAATTTGATAAGCTTAGGAAGTATGAGGCGGTGGATTTTTATGGAACAATTGATCCAAAATAAGCCGAAACATGGTTGAGGAAGATATAAAGGATGTTGGAACAAATGGACTGTGAGGATAATGAAAAGGTTGAATATGCTACAAGCTTGCTATAGGGAGATGCCTTGCATTGGTAGGAAAGTGTACCAGGGAGTTAGATAAAACCACCAGTTTTGACATGGAAGGACTTCCTAGCTATTTATAGGAAGAAATTTGTCTTAGGTACATATCCAGCAGAAGCAAAGGGAGTTTCTTAGTCTCACCTAGAGAGAGATGACAGTGAGCGAATATGAGTGTAAATTTACGCAATTGTCCCCATATGCAGTTGAAATGATGATGAGCAAAGCAGCTAAGTGCCGTAGGTTTGAAGCGAGATTGCATTTAGCCATCAGAGAAAAAGTGGTGGAACAAAATTTATGTGACTTTCAACAACTAGTAGAAGCTACGTTAAGGATTGAGAATATGGAGAATATAAAGAGCGCAGTAAATATAAAGAGAAAAGGAAGAGAACAGCTCAGGAGAGGAGGTAGTGCTTCTATGCCAGAGAGGAGTGCTAGGACTTTCCCGTAAAATTTGAGGATAGGAGCAATGGTGTAAGTAGGTCCAAATAGATGAGAACTATCTCTCATCAAGCCTCAACGATTGGAGGCAGTAGAAGGGGAGAGGGGGATGAGCCATCTATTCCCAAATGTGACTATTGCAGAAAATTCCATAAGGGGGGAGTGATATAGATTGAGTGGAGCTTGTTTTAATTGTGGGAAAAAGGGGCACATGGCTAAAGAGTGCCCGCAGTATGTAAGATGAGAGGGAACTCAGATGCAAGCTTCAAAAAGAGCTAAGACTGTGGGAGTCAAGACTGCAACTGAAGTGGGAAGTTCTATTGCAGCCAAGAAAGTGAATCCTCTGGGAAGACCGAGAGGCTGAGCACCAGTTAGGGTGTTTGCAATGACAAGGGAGGGCAATGACAAGGGAGGACACAGAAGCAACTCCAGAGGTTGTGACTGGTATGCTTAAATTGTTTAATGATGATATTATTGTTTTAATTGATCCAAGGTCTACTCATTCATTTGTTTCGTCAAGCAGAATTGCACATGGTAGAAGTTTGAGCCCATTAGATAGTCCTTTGATGGTTAGTATCCCAATTGGCCAGTATATTATTATTAGTCAAGTGTATAGAGATTGTGAAATATACATTGGTGGAGAAAAATTAGTGGTGGATTTAATGTCATTAAAGATGGGGGGATTAGATGTGATTTTGGGCATGGATATGTTAGAAAAATATAATGCCAATTTAGATTACAAACAAAAGATAGTAGAGTTTGAGTTGGACAAAGGTGGAAAGGTGGTGTTTATGGGAGACAGGAAAGCAAGCCCACCTAGAATTATTTCAGCTCTAACAGTAGAGAAAATGATGAGGAAAAGATGTAAAGCATTCTTGGCATATATGGTAGACACGAAGGTAGATGGAGGAAAGTTAAAAGATATTCCTATGGTTATGGAATTTTCAGATGTCTTTTTAGAGGAATTATCAGGACTACCACCTCTTAGAGAAATTGAGATTCCCATCGAGCTTCTTCCAGGCACTGAACCAATATCAATTCCACCTTATAGAATGGCTCTGGTAAAATTGAAGGAGCTTAAAGAGCAGTTAGAAAAGCTGTTGGAGAAAGGTTATATGAGGCCTAGCTCCTCACCTTAGGGAGCTCCAGTTCTTTTTGTGAAAAAGAAAGATAGATCATTGAGAATGTGTGTGGACTACTGGAAGCTTAATCATGTCACTATCAAGAATAGATATTCCCTCCCACGTATAGATGATTTGTTTGATCAATTGTAATGCGCAAAAGTCTTCTCCATGGTAGACTTGAGATCTAGTTACCACTAATTGAGAATAAAGGGGTCTGATGCATCAAAGACTACTTTTAGAACACGATATGAGCATTTTGAGTTCTTAGTTATGCCCTTTAGATTAACAAATGCCCCTGTAGCCTTCATGGACTTAATAAACAAAGTCTTCAAGCCTTTCTTAGACCAATTTATCATAGTCTTTATTAATGATATATTGGTTTATTCCAAGAGTGACAAGGAGCATGAAGAACATTTAAGGATTGCCTTGGAGACATTGAGGAAGAAAGAGATATATGCCAAATTTAATAAATGTGAATTTTGGCTAAGGAAAGTGGTGTTTCTTAGACATATAATTTTAGAAAAAGGAGTACATGTGGATCCAAGGAAAATAGAAGTTGTAGTTTAATGGGAAGCACCTAAGAATATAGTAGAAGTGAGCAGTTTCTTGGGTTTAGTTAGTTATTACGGAAGATTTGTATAAGGCTTTTCCATGATAGCAACCCCACTCACCAAATTGACAAGGAAGAGTTTGAAGTTTGTATGGACAGAAGAATGTCAGAGGAGCTTTGAGGAATTGAAGAATAGGCTCATAACTACACCAATTCTAACCTTGCCTTCTGGTAGTGATAAAGTGATTGCCTATGCTTCTAGGCAATTAAAACCCTATAAGATGAATTATCCTACACATGACTTGGAGTTGGCTGCCATAATTTTTGCATTGAAAATATGGAGACATTACTTATATGGAGTCACCACTAAGGTATCTATAGACCACAAGAGTCTTAAATATTTGATTAGCAAAAAAGAGTTAAATCTGAGGCAAAGAAGATGGTTAGAACTACTGAAGGATTATGAATTGATGATAGGCTAACACCCGGGGAAAGCTAATGTAGTAGCGGATGCATTGGGTAGAAAATCTACTATAGCATATGTAGAGACAGTATATCTTCTTTTGTTGAAGGAACTAGCCAACCTTAAGGTGACATTGAGGCAAGTTGAATCTAGTTGTATATTGACAAATTTTAGAATCAGGCCATTATTGAATGAGAGGATTAAGGAATTGCAGGAGTAAGATGAGTACTTGAGCAAGATCAGAGAAGAAATTAAAAATGGTAAGTCTGCTGCAATAGAGATAAGAGAAGATGGATTGATGGTGGTAGGTAACAGTTTATGTATTCTAATATGTTAGAATTGAAGGATGAAATTCTTGATGAGGCACACAATGCTCCTTATCCAATGCACTCGGGGAGTATAAGAATATATAGAGATTTAAAAGAGCACTTCTAGTGGAAAGGAATGAAGAAAGATGTTGCAGAGTATGCTAGAAAATGCTTAGTGTATCCGTAAGTCAAAGCAGAACATCAAGCACCTATTGACAAGCTTAAACCTTTGTCTATTCCTGAATGGAAGTGGGAGAAGATTACGATGGATTTCTTGATGGGATTGCCAAGAACTAGCAGGAAACATGACACAATATGGGTGATTGTTTATAGGCTAACCAAGTCAGCACATTTCCTACCTATTAAACAAGTAGATTCTTTGAATGCTTAGGACAAGAAATACATAGATGAAATAATCATACTTCTTGCGATTCCAAGTTCTATAGTCTCAGATAGAGATCCCAGGTTCACCTTCAGATTCTAGGAAAGCTTATAAGAGGCTTTGGGAACCAAGTTCCAATTTTAGCACAGCTTTCCATCCACAGATTGATGACCAATCAGAGAGGACAATACGGACATTGGAGACAATGTTAAGCGCTTGTGTTCTGGACTTTAAAGGCTCATGAGATGATCATTTACCTTTAATTGAGTTTGCTTACAATAATTCCTACCACTTAGGAATTCAAATGGTACCTTATGAAGCCTTGTACGGTAGGAGATGCAGAACTCCTACTTGTTAGGATGAGGAAGGTGAAAGGAGACTTTTAGGACCTGAGTTGGTGTAAGATTTAGTCGATAAGATTAAATTTGTGAAGTAGAGACTCAAGTTAGCTCAAGAAAGGATGAAGAGCTATACAAATGCACATGGAAAGGAGATGGAATTTGAAGTTGGAGACAAAGTATTTTTTAGAGCCTCTATGTGAAAAGAAGTCTTCAGATTTGGTAAAAAGGGCAAGCTCAATCTAACATACATAGGCCCTTATGAGATTATTGAGAAGATTGGGCCTCTATCTTACAAGTTAGCTTTGCCACCAGAATTATCCAAGATTTATAATGTCTTCCATGTATCAATTTTGAGAAAATATCGATCAGATCCTTCACACATAGTCCATCCTTCAGAGGTTCAATTAAGAAAGGATTTTACTTATAAAAAACAACCAATAGAGATTTAAGATTTAAAGGAAAAAGTCTTCAGAAACAAGACTGTGCAGCTGATTAAAGTGCTATGGAAAAACCATGCAAGAGAGGAGGCAACATGGGAGCCTTTGGAAGCCATAAAGGAGAAGTATCCACACCTTATCGTAGACTCAGGTAAGAATTTTGAGGTTGAAATTCTTTTAGGGGAGAAGAATTGTTGGACTTAATTAATTATGTATTTATTTATTTACTTTTAGAATGGAGTCCATTAATTTAGTGAGCATAAATAGAAATTAGAATTTTGAATAGAATGTTAGAATTAAGTTAGATTATAGTATGGTATTTAATAGGTTATAGGAATTAGTAGGCATTTCATTAAATGAAGAAGGGTAAAATTGGAAAGATAAGGCAAAAGTAGCCTTAAAATGAGAAAGCAGAGAGAAAAACGTGAATAAGAAAGAAAGAAGAGAAAAGAGAGAAATCATGGAGAAGAAAGAAAGATGAAGAAGAAAATCGTGGAGAAGAAAGAAGAGAAATCAACTTGCTTTAGGTAATCTCCATCATCTTTTTTTTCTTGCTTTGGTAGAAAAAGAAGTAGAGAAATGAGTTTGGTGTTGGAAGAAAAAAGAGAAACCCATTTTGATTTTCATGGATTTCGAAACTAGGTTTTAGTTTTTCTAACCTAGATAAACTATAGGAAGATTGAGTCTAAGCCTAAATTTTATTTATTCTTGATTATTAAAGCTTTATAGATTTTCCATTGGAATATTGGTTTGAATGGAAATTTGGTTTGTTTGAAGGAAACCAAGTAAATCCTACGCAAGAGTAAGAGGAAAGGCAAACTTGAGTTTGGATTTTCCAAGCAATTTAGGTGGGTAATATGTTTATAGTTATTGTGTAAATGGGCAAGTTCTTACTTATGTGTGTATGCTTAATTGCTTGATTTTGAATTGTGGTATTTGTGGGAAAATGCATTATGATTTACTTTCATGTTATGCTTTGAAAGATTTTATGATATTTGGTATAATCAAAAGAGGGAATAGTATAAGAAGCATGAAAGTATGAATATGTGATTGAATGAATTGAGCATAAAAATTTGCATGTGTTTGGGTAAGAGAGATACCATTTCGTTCATCACGTGCACCTTAACTTAAAACTTTCTCTCGGCTGCCCGCTTATGGAATATGAGCTCCTAAGAAATGGACTCATTTAGTTCATGGTGTAAACTTCGGTTTCTCCATTTCGATCTATGGGACTCTCAAGCCATTTGTTTGTGCATTTCATCTTTGATTTGTCAAGTATGATACAAAATTGAGTGTTATGCTTTAATGGTTAAATGCACATGATATGTTCTATATGATGACATTTTTAACTATGATTCTGTGAGTTTGAATTGCAAGATTGAAATGAGATATAGAGGTGTACATATATATATACATATATGTATATGTATATATGTGTGTGCGCGCGCGCTTGATTTGTGTGGCTCGTTACCAATAGCTATAAATATATTAGCCACTGAGCATCATAGCTCAACCTATTATTTTTCACTCCTCAGGTGCAGAACAAGAAGGTTATTGATATTTGCAAGGCTTTGGTAACTCCAGGATAACTACATTTTATCACTAAGTTACTTCGACTATTTTTGGGTAGCTCTATAAGCATATCAAACATGAGCATCCATTTGTATTTTGCATTAAGCTATTGATACGGTTGTTGATATGTAATTAAAGCTATGTTTAAACTCCATTTTGTTTTTGTGATGAGATTAAGAAATGAAGAAGTTTCTTTTGTATATGTTCATATTCATTTTTTTTGGTTATTATGTGTTGTTGGAAATTGTATGTATATTTTGGTGTTTGATTGTTAGTTCTGGGTTATGGATTCGAAGGTTTCGCCATGGCAAAGCCAGACCTTAGTCGTAGTGAACCTTTCCCGAACGGTGTTTTTAGCTCGATCTCGTAACTTCACCGCGGCACGAAAGGTGTTTGAGTTTGATCTGGGAACTTTGCCGCGGCGATGCCAAAATTTCACATATTTTTCCCGAAGGGTGCGTTTGCTCGACCTTGGAACTTCGCAGCGATGAAGCCAGACGTTGGCCATGGCAAACTTTTCCCGAAAGGTCCTTAGAAATATTCTCTAGTTTCACCGCGAGGAACTTGCCAGTGTTGATGCTGTAATTCTCCTTATAATTTGAAGAGTTTCAACTTTCCTCTCGCATGATTTTTACCTGACCATCCCGTTTTTTCACCTTGGAATTAGTAGCGAGACCGGAGCCTAACAAGTAAACTGGACCTTGTAGTAACGAGAAGACATAATCAAACCCGTCGTTCGATTTATAATCCATCTAGTCCAATATCTTTTCAGTTCTCTCTAACTAGCTCTCTGCCTCAGCAGGGTCTGTACTTCTATAGAAGTCCACAACCCCTTGTTTTCTAAGTTTATCATATCTTCTTTCTCTCCTTTCAGGAATTCTCTGAGGCATTTGTTCGGACTGAGGTACCATAGACTCTTTATTAGCTCTTATGGACTCAAATTCAACTGATTCGATAACTCTGCTTCCTATTACGGATGACCTATAACAAACAATAAGGGTGATCGCTATACAAATCTCTTGCTAGATATCATGTTAAACGACTCCTATACGTCCCTAGGGATGCCAAACTAGGCTCTGATACCAAAATTGTAACATCCCACAACCATAAGGCATATGCCTAAACATCTAGTAGACGTTTAAGAACATACGCTATGGGAATGACATCTTAGAGCAATCACATCAACTTATATGGCATCATATAGAACATAAGCATTTTCAAAGATCAAACCTCCTCATTTCATTCAGAAAGCAAAATTTACTTACATTGTCATTTGATTTCATCAGCCATTTTTACACACAACATAAAATTTGAGAGTTTAAGGTTCTACACAAAAAGTACAGCATGAAATGAGAAGCTAAACAAAAGTATTCTATCTAGATTCTATAGGTATCAGCTGACCAGACCTTTAAGCTATTCTTGTTTCCAAAATTTGATAACACTATGTTGCTACTAGATTGCCATAAAATCTAAGTTACCCCGGTACCTGAAAATCAAAGATGCTATTTTGATGAGTTCCCGAACTCAGTGAGTGAACCATCATCGATGTGTTCACTCAAGTCAGGACACAACATCATAACATATAATCCAAATTCTCAAATATACGACATTATTCAAAAGCAATTCCCATTTATCACATCATTTAGTTTGCATACCAAATCACTATATATGTGTGTGTGTGTGTGTGTGTGTGTGTATGTATGTATATATATATATGTATGTATGTATATATATGTATGTATGTATGTATATATATATATCTCACATTTCAAAAAACACATTACAAACGTAAACATTTCATTTAGTCATCTAAAATAATCCAATCACTCATCTCAATTATTCATTTCCCAATATGTATGCAAACATTTCATATTATTATTTCAACATAACTTAGTAATTCTTCACAACTATCCGCATGACATATACATGATATATATAAAAGCAAATGCACATGGGACTCTAATTTCTTTTGACTTTGTTATGACCGAGTACCTATTTAACTGTCCCATGTTCGTTGTGGACACTGAGCTCATTTCGAATACTATCCCGTACCTATTGTGGATACTGAGCTTATTAATAACTGAGTCTGTGGTTCTTTGTGCACATTTCTGAGCTTTAAGCTCCTTTTCACTTTGGTCACAACTCCTTTATCTGATCATGCATATCAATGTCACAAAATGCATCAAATCGCATATTATGCTATCAATAACTCTCATTCAGTGTGCACAATCATACAACACATTCATCGGATCTAGGTCCGGCATTTAACTTTTTAAACACTCATTTACCCACATTCACATACAAGTCGATATCACTTTCAATACGTTCTCGAACATTGGGCTCCTCAGACAATCAATGTCCGGAATTAAAAATATCATAATCATATCAAAATAATTCAAACAGAACAACATATATAATTGAGATTTCACATCTAGGTTACTCACAATATGCTCCAATTAGTTGTTGCCTTGATGAGCTGACAATGTCTGGATGTGGATGCTCAAATTATACATTTATTCAAATTCCCATTCATACTAACTTCATGTTCTTCAATATTCATATACCCATTTTGGTTCATCTTGGCCCTAATTAACTCCAAATACATCAATTAGAGTGACTTATTATCATTTGGTTGAATAATTGCACAACACTAAGCTCATCATCCAAAAGCACAGCCCACGGTCATGGTGACCTTACCACGATTCTGACAGAAGCTAAACATATAAGCCATGATCATGCACTGAGTTCCACGATCATGACAGAACCTAAAATGACCAGGCCATGATCGTGCACTTGAGGGTCACGATTGTGCCCGACATTCTTCCCTCACTTTCCTACGAATTTATCAACCTTAAATACATATCAAACACTTCCAAATTTCCACAATTTATACCTTTATTTGCAACTTCAATTCATGCAAATTTAACTACCAAATTAGCTACTTAAATATCATCAAAGCTCTACTTGTTTGGTTCTTCATCATTCACCACATATCATCATACATATAACCCTAACTTTGTCAAATTCTAGAACACTTCAATAACATCCCTCTTTTATATAACTTCACCCTCATTAACACTTCAAATCTCTTCCTAAACCATTCATATAACCTACTATTTCCATGCATCAAAACAAAACCATTTCATTCGTCAAATTCCAATACAACTCATCATCAACCCTACATGTATTCTATCTCAATTTAATTATCATGAATTTTATGCTAAGACATATCACAATAGGGTAAGAAATCACTTACTTGTTTAACTCTACTTTCACCTCAATCCATAAGATATCTTAGCCCTCCAAACTTGCAAAAATAAAACATATTCCAAGAATAAGATTATAACACAAAGGGGCTTCAATAAGAAGATGAAGACAACTAAATTTTGGAGTGGTAAGGTGATGGATTTTGGGCAAATATTTAAGGGATATGGAACTTATGTGAGTGTGTCGTTGGTGAGGGAAAAAAGGAGAAAGCATAAGACCAAAACATGAAAGAAGGTGGTCTTGCAAGTCTAAGAGACATGGGTGAGGTGTGTGGTGAAGAAGATGGACACTTGGCATGACATTTGTCATACTAAGAGCCATATTATGTGTCTTTGTCTTACACTCCCAATTGTCACTCCATAATTAATCCATTTATCATTTAATCACTAGGCCATATGTCATTCAACTATACCACCATTTGTCTCAAGCCATTTGTCACTCTATTATTAATGTCACATGTCAACATTTCATCGGTTTATTCAACCTAAATTCCCATGTAACATTTTTTATCCTTTAACATTTTTCCTAGACTAGATGCACATATGACCTTATCAATCACTCTATTGCAACAATAAATTTCCAATTCTCTAATTATAATCAATCACATAAAATTTAAGACATAATCAACACAACAAATTACATCTTAATCATTTAAGATCTTTCATACCCCGGGATATGTCAATTGAGTGCATATACTATTTTTACAATGTCCCTAATTAATGATTCATGTATATATGCGAATGTGATGTGTGTAAATGAAATTCACTTTATTTATTCTCACATGATATGACTCAATCTAACAGTTAAATCCTTATGTATAGAAATGGGTTATTACACCCCTATTTGTTTATGAATATAGAGCTCATTCCACTTCACTTTAGCTCCTTTGGGATTATCAACCTTCCAAGACCATAGAAAGTGCATTATGCATATTTCAATCTCCTTCAAAATTCTCCTAGGCTTGATTAAGTGAACTGCAATGGATGTGGATGTTTCTCAAGGTAGATGATTTTAGCAGCAGTTTACTAGTTAGGAATAAATACTTGGGGACCTTATACCTAACTCTTTAGTGTTTTGAATATCTAATGATATATAGATGCTGCATTTGTGGGGGGGGGGGGGATTTTGGACAGTTCCTTTATGATTCTTATAATTATGATATTCAGGGTGTAAGAGTCTATTTGCAAAATATCACTAGGTCATTAGTAAAGGCTAAATGACTTATCTTTAGACCATTGAATCTCTGGTGGCATTTGAATTTATTATTTTACAATGTGAAGGCGTTGATCATTCTAAATATGGTCTCTATAACCAAGGAGAATTTGGTTCCCTTAAATCTTTTAGTAGGATTCCCATCGATAAGTATGTTTAGTGAGTTTGAAGAGATGCATTCATCTATCTACTTCACAAATTGATTAGGAAACCTAAAGGCATGCAGACAACTAATTAGGAAACCCTATTTGACAATATCAAAGGTCTTTAAAAAATCTACCTTAATTGCATAACTTCAAATTTGTTTCTTTTTAATGTAACCCCTCATTAATTCCTGAATCAATAGGACATTATCTCCAATGGATATGCATATAATGATTGCTATTTATACCTAGCTAATCAAAGTCTTGAGTGAAGGTTTAAGTTTATTGGATAAAATCTTGGATGTCTCCTATACACCATGTTATAATAGGAAATAAGGCAACAAGCTTGCATGACATTAGGATTATATCCTTTGGGAATAAGACATAGAAAGGTGCTATTCATTTCTCTAAGCATCCTCGAGGTATGGAAAAACTCCTACACTACCTTAACCAATAATCCTCCAATAAAACTATAAATGGCCTAAAAGAAATGTGCATTATACCTGTCTGGACATGGGGCTTTAGAGAGAACTATCTCCTATATGGAGATGGGTTTGATTAGATACTCCTTCATCTCCTCACTAATAGTGTCTAAAATGGCCTATCTAATATCATATCTTCCTTCTTCCTTGTTTGAGAGTAATCCCATGAATCCTTTAAAGTATTCCCATCAATCTTTTAAATTAGTCTTGTGTAGTAGATTCCATCTCTTTTTGTTGTATGTAGAAATTTCCCAACTTATCTTGTAATAAGGAAACTTTGTCCCTATTTTTGTAAACTAGTGTTGAGTTATAAAAAAATTGGTATGTTGATCCCTACATTTAAGCCACTATATCCATGCTTTTTTCTTTGGGATGGAGTTGTGCACTGAAAGGGCTGCATTATATTCAGAAAATCTAGTAATTTCAAGATTCCTTAATGCAATACCTTGATGGAAATTATAACAATCCCATTGTGCCATTCTTCAATGATCCTTAGTTTTCTAGAGACTCAAGGTAGAATATGAATTATTAATTTTTGCAAAATCCTTCAACCCCTTTTTGACCTACTATAACTTTTTTAATAGTTAGTAGGCCTTGTAACCTGCAACCTCCATAGACCAACTCATCCTTACAACTTTTTTAAATCCCTCCTTTTTGGTAATACCATAGAAGTTATTTAGAACATATTATTATACGCATCTTTATTATTTCAATCCATGAATGATATATAACATAATGTTTCACCAAATTAGGAATAAAACTTGGGAAATTTTGGGAGCCATAACTAGTTCACCATTACCTATCAAGCTTTTTCCTTATAAAAGAAGCACCATGTTGCTTATTGTTCCAAGTATAAAGATCGCCTCTATGTTTCAGATATATCATCCTTATTTGACTAATAACTTCCTTTAATTCCTTGTCAGCTCCTTTCTGATTAAATTTGTAGATTTTAGCCTCTAGTGGTGAAAGAATGTAATTGAAATCTCCAATTAGCACTATGGATTGCTCATAGAAGAGTAAGTAGCTTTTATCTTATCCTATATTTTACTACTATGAAAAGAAAAGTTAGCAACATAAATTATGGAGATATCAATAAGACAAGGGATATCTTGAACATTTCATGACAAGTGTATAAGTTGTTCTATAACACATTTTTTCTGAATTACCATCTTTTCAACATTGTATGCAAGAATAATTCTACAATTGTTGTGGTAGGTATAGTTAGTAAGAATCTTCCATTCAGCACACAAAAAATTTAGACAGTTCTGGATGTGAGGTTCTTTTATTTTAGTCTCCAGTAAGCCTAATAGTAGAGACTTTTTAAAAAAAACTGTAAATAATTACCTTTTAAGAGGGTTATTCATCCCTCTTACATTCCATGTCAAAAAGGTCATAAGAAGTGAGGTTAGACTAGGGGTTGGGAGGCCCTAATTGCTTTATGTTTTTTCCTTTTAAATATTCTCTTAGAATCCTTCTGAGTTTTCTTGTGGACTCCTTGTTCACTATCCACGTCATTATAGGTTTTGTATTACTCTATTTCCACCTCAGTTTTTTCCAAAACATTTAGACTAATAAGAGGTTCTATTAAGCTAGTTTTATTTTGGTCAATTTTAGGAGGATTCTCAGATTATCTAGCTTCTTGTGTTCCATTGTTTGAGCATCCTCTAAGCTTGTTGTGGTAACATCATTGGATGGAGTTTTGTTCTCTATTCTTATAAGTTCAACATAGCTCCCAAATAAGAATAATTTTCCACTTGGTCTCCAAACCCAATTTTGTTTAATAGGTTTTTAAGAGTAAGATAGCTTAATTTTAGCTTTTATGAGTACTCCGTTACCATCTAGGTTTATGACTAAGATACATTTGATAGCTAACAATTCCTACTCACCTCAACGCATATTTTAACAATGCAAATCCTTTTTATACAAGCAGTTTGTTTATCTAAGCTCATAAGGTTCCTAGCTAAGCTAGCCGAATAATTAAGTCCCTCTGTTGTCCAGTACTCTAATGGGACATTGTGGGAATTAATCCACAGAGGAATTGCTTCTTTATTTCCTTTTTAGCTCCATTCCATCTCTCCATTTCTTGAGGAACATGGGCTAACCTCTAACATGCGAGGAGCCTTATTCCAATATCTTCTTTAGGTTAGCATCATTTGAGAAATTAAAGACAAATTCCTTTTCTTTAGTTAAAAAAGTTTTCTCCTATCCCTTCTTACTCCATTTGGTTAAAGCCCATATTTGCATAAGCGAGAAAGTAAGCTTTTTCATAAGAAGTATCCCGCTAATGTAGTGGACTAAGTAGTAGCTCCTTCCTTAAGTATTTTTATGAGTGGTGTAAGAACACCATCGACCGTAAGCTCCTTAAAATGAGTGAGTTTATCCTTTTGACAAGAGGATACAAGTCTATCTCACAAAGATTTAGGAGAGGGTGCCTTGTTAACCTATTCTTACATACTCACATCCAATATTAGCTTACCATTCCTTTGCACTCCAGTTCTAGATCTCATCACATTTTGGAGTGTTGGAAACTCCTCCACTATTGATCTTTTCCCTTTTGTCTAATCTTAAGGAGAGCATTGAGATACGCAAGCTATCACTGGTGACTTTTGTGGAGTATCACGGGATGATTTTTGACCCTTCATTTGGGTCTCTTCCATTGGGTTGAACCAGTTTAATAGAGAACCAGACCTATCGCATGAGAACTTCCTAAAAAAGGAAAAAAATAATAGAAGGAAGGGGTGGAAAGGTATAATGTTTATTGAGAAGCTAGAGAAAAACTTTTAAGAGAGATTTTAAGTCTTTAATATATGTGTTTTTAATAGATTTTTCACTTTTTATTATAACAAAAAAATCTAAAAGTGAAAAATCTATAGATTTTGACAATTACATTTTAAAAGAATTTGGTTAAAAAAGATGTTCAATTGTCAAAAACTTCGTACACATTAATTTGTCTTCAAAATTAATAGTCCATAACAGTATTAAGTTAAACAAATTGATCAATTTTCTGTATTCTTAGAAAATTGAAAATAGTAGGTTTATATATAATATCAGTAAAAAACGATGTTTAATGAGATTATTCAATATTTGCATTTGATGAACTTTTGAAATATTTGAATATTAATTTGGCAAATTCTTTTCGTATACTATGTACATAATGTAATATCAATGGTTAGTAGGAGTATACGTATATGTATATATGTATTTAATGCTTTCGTTTAGTTTGAATAGTTTTTAGAGTTTCTACTTTGATCACAAGTAAAAGAACTAGAAATTAATTTAGAAGCTTAGAAAATAGGAAGGAAACATTTGTATTGATGATTATTTAACTTCAAAAATAAAAGCAGTACAAGTATATATATATTGTTATGCCAATAAATCTGGAAAACTATTCTACAAATGAAGACAAGGTAGTAAATCATATGTATCTTCTCCACAAACTTGTAAATTGTAGAACTTCCAAGAATTAAGAAAGTTCAAAAGATACTCTTTCACTATAATTCAACTATTAGTATAATTTTTTTACTTTTCTAATTTTAATTTAATATATATTTTTACAATAATCAATTAATTTTATATGGAAGATCACCAAATAATTACAATAGGAAAGAAAATGGATTAAATTTTGATTGAATGGTGTTGCAACTAATGAAGATTGACGAAATATTAGAAGAAGCTGAAATAACTGAAACAGAGTACTTATGTTAGTTGATAAAGTAGTCTTGAAAGTTGAAAGTTAATTTTTTTTCAGTTACTGAGTAGGTAATCTTGTAATTTAAGCAAACTTGGAGACAGAATATGTAAAAGTAACTACTTGCAGCTGATGTATATAACTAATTGATGATGAATAAAGTAGAGATAGACTGAATTTCTATATGGTATCAGAGTAAGAAAGAATTTTGTGAAACTTCTTTTTCTTTACGATTTTTTTCTTGAATTCAACATCAATGGTTGAGGATCTGAGAGGGTTAAGTTTTATATTTTAAAGTGAAGCATCAAATAATGATGGAAATCCAATGCAGCTTCAAGGATCTGATCATCTAAGCTTGATTTTGGTTACTACTCAGTTAAATGGAAAAAATGACTTATCATGGAGTAGAGACATGAAGATAGTGTTGGGAACCAAGCTAAAGCTTGGCTTTATCAATGGAAGATGTGCGAATCCATATGATGAATCACTAGTTTTTGACCATTGGTGTAGAGTGGATTGTATAGTGACTTCATAGATCATGAATTTAATTTCAAAGGATATTGTAGAAGCATTCTTATACACTAACTTCTGTAAAGGAATTGTGGAAAGAGCTGAAGGAAAGATATGGAGAATGTAATGACCCATTTTTATACCATATTCAAAGAGAGATAAGTTCAATATTCTAAGGAATTTTTTAACCTAATTATTTTACAAAATTGAAAATATTGTGGAATGAATTAACTTGCTTAATGCCATTTCCTCAATGTAAACATGGAGTAGGGAAACAAATTGCAAAACTTGAATATAAAAACAAGTTAATGCAATTTTTGATGGGATTGAATGAAATTTATGATAGTGTGAGAAATCAAATTTTGATTATGGATCCATTGCCAAGTGTAAATAAAGCATATTCAATGGTGATAAGGGTTGAGAAATAGAATGAAGTAAGCATAAGTTTCCTAGATGAAGTTGAAAATGCCATGATGATCATATCACAGGGAAACAAGAAAGACAAAATTAGTGCATTAAGAGGTGTGATGAAGAGCAAAGAATCTATCGATAAATCGAAGTTACATTGTGATTATTGTAATATGGATAAACATACAAAAGAAACTTATTTCAAGATTCATGTATATCCATAGTGGTTTAAGGAATTAAAGGAAAAGAATAACGAAGAAGGAAATAAGTCATTTGAGAATTTGGTTAACTAAGCAGATGAAATAAGTGGAACAATCTCAGAAGGAGATTGACAAATGTTACAGTCTGATACAACAAGAGATTGACAAGTTTTTTAAAGGAAGAGGAAAAGTAGGAGTTGAAACACTTTGATGATTTTGTAGGTATGGTTATTAATCATATTCTTAGTTCACCCGAGTTAATTGAATCTAGTTTTTGGATAGTTCATATTAAAGCTTCGAACCAAATGTGTGTAGATGTGAAATTGATGAAAAACCTCTCATTTGTGAATGATTTTACACCTGTACATTTACCCATTGGATCCATTAAGCTTGTTCATCACACAGATATGTTTAACTACATGAAAGATTAACCTTGAATGATTGCTTACACATTCCTTCTTTCAAATTCAATCTTTTATATGTCAATAAACTCACCATTACAGCTCATATGAAGTTTAACTTCCAACCTATTTTTTGCATAATACAGGACCTAGTGACTGATGAAGTTCTTATAGTAGGGAATGTGATAGGAAGATTGCACATTCTCAACTCCAGCTCTTATCATTCTAAAACCATAAAACAATATATCTTGAAATTGTATCCAAATCTCTTTGTAAAATTTGTGGATATAATTGATCCTTAGCATCAACAATTGAGACATCCATCTATAAATGTAATGAAACAGTTGAATGGAATAATGGATCTTTCTACTAAAAGAAATTTCCTTGTGAAGTCTATCATTTGTCCTATTAGAGTAGATTCCAAACTAGTACCATTCATTCAATCGCATATTTTAAGCTTGTTGGTGTTGATTTATAAGCTCCTTATAAATATGCTTCAACTTATGGAAGCCATTATTGTTTGACCATTGTGGATGATTTTAGTAGAAAGATATGGAATTTTCTACTTAAGCATAAACTTCAAACCATTCAAACACTTTACATTTTCTTCAACCTAGTTAAGAACCAATTCCACAATTCTGTTAAAATTATAAGGACAAACAATGGTACAAAGTTTACTAGTTTATCATGTACATCTCTATTGTCTTATTTAGGCATTATTCATAAAAAAAACATATGTTTATACCCCTCAACAGAATGGAGTTGTAGAATGAAAATAATACTTTTTTTGCAAGTTGTGTGATCTTTGATGTTTCAATGATATGTACCTATTCATTTCTAAGGGGAAGCCATTCTCACATCTACATATATCATAAATAGACTTCCTTCATCTTTTATATCCTAGAAAGCTCCAAATAAAATACTCTTTCATAATGAACCTTTTACTCTTTTCACAAAACCTTTATGCTTTGTCTCAATTACATTTCCTCATAAAGATAAGTTTGATCTTAGAGCTTTCAAGACTATTTTCATTGGTTATTAAGTTGGACACGAAGCTTATAAGTTTTATAATCTAGAAACAAAAAAGATTGTTATTTCTAGAGATGTCATCTTTTATGAAAACATCATTCCATTTCAAAACATGATTACAAATGATATTAAGATTCCTTTGCCTACGATTTGCCCAGATTTTGATAATCCATTTACTCATTTTCATCATTCCAGATCTAATGGTAATTCTAAAACTAATTATGTTCTTATTTTTACTCTTGATTCCTCCTTAAACCATACTATACCTTCTCATATTGAAACTCCAAATACATCATTAAATGATGAAAAACTTCCTGCTGGGAAAAGTATCAGACTAAAGCAAAAACCTTTATGGATGAAAGATTTTGTATCAAATTTTGCACAATCTTCTTTGTTTTCTAAATCTATTGTGAGCACTTATTAGTCATCACCACACACACCACCAATATATCCTTATTTTGTTTCTTCGCATTTCTCTTCTATATACATGTCGTTTTTAGAAAATATGTAAAATATTAAAGAACATAGTTCATATTAACAAGCTAGAACACATGAAAATTGGTAAAAAGCGATGTAGGATGAATTATAAGCCTTAAGAAAACAAACATTGAAGTTAACTGATTTACATCCTAAAATAAGGGTAGTAGGTTATAAATAGGTATACAAGATTAAACACAAAAATGATGGAATAATGGATGTAAGGATTGATTAGTAGCAAAGGTTTCCATTAAATAGAAGGGGGAGATTATTATGATAGTTTCTCATTTGTTGCTAAAGTGGTGACAGTCAAAATGTTCCTAGCTATTGTAGAAGCGAAGGCATGGCATTTGCATCAATTAGATATCAACAATGCATTTTTATATGGATATTTAGGTGAAGAACTTTATATGGAGTCCCTATAAAGTTATACAAAAGTACTTGATGAAAAGTTTACAAATTAAAAAAATCATTGTATAGACTTAAACAAATGTCGAGAGAATAGAATTTGGAGTTTTCTCATTGTCTTCGTCAATTTGATTTCCATTAATCAGCTCACGACAATTTTTTATATATTAAAGGAATAGGTCTAACTTTTTTGACTTTAATTGTCTACATTGATGATATTCTTCTTACAAGTTCTTCAGAGGCTAAAATATTTACTGTCAAACAATTTCTTCATCAACAATTTACTATCAAGGATTTAAGCTCTGCATAATACTTACTTGGCTTGTAGATTGATCGATTGTCTAAAGGAATGTATATTAATAAGAGAAAATATATTCTTGATATTTTGGAAGATGTTTATCTCACAGGTGCAAAAGCTAAACAAACTCCTCTTTTAAAGACATACAAATTCATGTTGAAGATGCTTTGTTACTTACAAATTCAGCGTCATATTAGAGGTTGGTTAGTCTTTTATTATATATGGGATTTAATCAACTTGATATTACACATTCAGTACAACAATTGAGTCAATATATTCAATCTGCTGTTGTTCTTCACTGGAAAGCTACTCTATATATTTTAAAATATCTAAAAGGATGTCCTTCAAAAGGGTTATTTTATCTTGCATTGACTTCTTTCCATATTACAACATATTGTGATGCCAATTAAGAAACTTGTTCTATTACACGATTGTCTCTTACAAGTTATTGTTTTTTCCTTATTTATTTTTTGATCTCTTAGAAAACAAAGAAACAATCTATAGTATGAAAATCTTCTGCTAAAGTTAAATATTGCAATATGGGAGCAACGGTTTATGAATTACAATGGATCATTTATTTCTTATAGGATTTTCATATTCCTACTCAATTTCCAATTTCTTTATATTTTGATAATCAAACAACTTTACATATTATTGATAATCATGTTTTCCATAAACAGATGAAGCATTTGGAAATTGATTTTCATATTATTCAGGACAAATACAATGTTAGTTTTATACATCCGCAGTATATCTCTTCTAAACAAAAATTGGCCAATATTTTTACAAAATCTTTGGATGGTCTTATATATCATAGTCTACTGGCCAAGTTGGGTTTGTGTGATTGGCACCAAACTCCAACTTAAGGGGGGATGTTACAGTTGCCGAAGATTGACGAAATATTGGTAGAAGCTAAAATAGCTGAAACAGAGTACTCGCATTATTTGAGGAAGTAGTCTTGAAAGTTCACAGTTTTTTTTTCAGTTATTGAGTAGGTAATCTTGTAATTTAAGCAAACATGGAGACTGTATATGTAATAGAAAATAATTTCTTCCACATGATTTATATAACCGATTGATGATGAATAAAGTAGAGATGGACTGAATTGCTATAAACAGTGCATTTATATTATACATTGTCATCATTTCCCCCCCTTTTACCATAAGGAAGACTAAAATATAAACCTAGATAACGCTGTATTAAAATAGTACATGGAAAGATGTAGATCAGAGTGAAAAGACATCAAGAGCTTTAAGAAAATGACACTATTAAATATGATATAATGGATATATCAATAAATCTATAAGAGACATTAATGTGTAGTATACTTGGATAAATTTTCAAAAAAAATTATTGATTTCATTTAATATTTCATTTAAATAAGAATTTTACTTTGTGACAAAAAATCAATATTTTTTAAATTATTATTTATAACATAAATTAAGGCAATACTCTAATAGATGTTAGTATATCTAAATAAATATGTAATTTATTTTAATAACAATCCATAGGTAAAAATAAAGAAAAAGATACTCCATTTTGAAAAAAGTATTAAAATCTAATTTTCTTCATTAATTTTCCACTAACCTCAGGCATTCAAATGAATAAATGTCTGACTTCATGTTTAAGTTACAGCTGACTTATAATGTCCTTTTTTTTAAATCCTAATTTTCTCCCAACTTTTTTAGTCTCGTAATATATAGAACTTAACACGTAGGAAAGAGAATGTTAGGATATGTCTTATTATTTAATTTTGGCATTTTTTATTATTGGATATTCAAGATAATGATTAAAAGTTTAAATCAAGAAGTCTTAGTTGAATTGGATTCTTGGATAGTGTTATTGCACAAATAAAAGTCCATCTTGAATGAAGATTGGAGTGGATTATGTTTCTTTTTGAAATATGGATAATGCAAGATGACGTGTGTGAAGGTGGTGTGAAGGTTTCTATGTCTTGAATTTTTTACTGCTACGTAACTAAGTTCTCAGTGGAAGACATGTGACTGAGCTGGTAATTCTTTTCTTAGTTATTGTTGACGTGAATTTCTGCTGTGATAGTCTTATTGCATGGGTCACTAGGTACTGTCCTTGTTTTGTAGAAAATACGTGAGTGTTTTGGCAAGGTTTTTCTAATGAACATTCACGGTGAATGGAAGAGCAAAAAGTGGGTTGTTTGATCTCAAAGTTTTTACTGCTTTGAGGGGGGCTTATGTGTAACGTTACCAAGTGTGAAGAAAATTGGAGACAGGTGAAGGGGTGCGTGAGTCACTGGGCTTGTGAGTCTTTCTTGATCTGTGTCCTAGTGCATTTTATTGTTGATGAATGGGTAGATCACATGGCTTTTATTGTTTAGAAAATTGGGGCATAGCTGGAGATATATTGTTGTGTGCTTGAACCTTCATGTTTGAAAGGCATTATTGTGGGCTGAAGAATATTGTGTATGAATTGGAAGCCTATTTATATTACCTGCATGATTATTCAGCTGCTCATGGTTTCGTGATTGTGCAGGAAATTATTCTTTGTCTTTTTGTCAAGTGTTTTCTTGAGGGTTGAGTTGTTTTGTTTAATCACTTCACTGATTTATTCACTATTCTTATTTCAAAATATTGTTGAGAAATTTTTTTTGTTGAGGTTAGTATGAGATGGTCGTATTATTGGGTGTGAAATTCTTCCACAGGTAGTAAGGGCGAGTGATAGTGTCAAGAGTTGAGTGGTATCGGCTCAGTAAAACCTTGTATAAAACTATTGTCGTTAGTGAAAGAATTAAGCTAGGTAAGGGCCCCGCAGATATAGACAAGTTGTGCTGAACTGTGTTACCAATTTTGATGTTGATTTATATTTTTGCTTTTAATTTTTCTGGTTTTTTTATTGTGATAGAAACGATTGCGGCAAAATCTGAAAGTTTGCGAAACTACTACACCCTTATGGTTCTTTCAAAGAAGAATAATGGATTTCTTCATATAAGTTTTTTGTAAAAAAATAAAAATTGTAAAGTATCATCGACTAAATCTTTCTTTCGATTCGATTAACTAGGGACATGTATTTGTTAGAAAATTGGGTCGGGATCTGATCCGAACCGCAGCGGAATAATCACGAAACTTTTTCATGACTTTTGATTTCCCGAAACCAAGATATATTTAATTCTATAAAATGATTAACACGAATTAAAATAAAGAGAAAATTTAATTCGTACCTTTTTCCGAAGCTTGATCTTTATCTTGATGCATCCCTCAAACTGTTTCCGAAGCTGATCAGTCTCAACCACCGTAGCCGCACAAGTGTCCGGCCTCTAACGGTATCCACAGAATAGGTTGAAAGTGTTGGATCGGAAAAAGAAAACATGCCTTATTTGGAGAAACGGTAGATTTCAAAACTTTTTAAGAAATCATTTTGC